>JACYXH010000763.1:172500-177500 GCA_026745465.1 Lota lota
CAGCCTGCATGCAAATGGCAACGTTGATTTATCCATGCACTGGTGGAAGATCCATCTTGTTGTACGTCATGTCATTACAGCATACACAAAGCACTTGAGTATATTTGAAAACGCTTAATGGAATAATGTTGAAAGGAATATGGATTGTGTTGATAATGCAAATGTACATATCTTATTTGACCTATTTGATTTATTTTACCACCCACCCCCCCCCCCCCCCCCCCCCCCCGCCGCAAAAAGTTCTCAATGTGCAGTACGTATTCTACTGGCCTTTTCAAAAACAATCACGTTCGATAGAAAATAAAGCATATAATAGGTTTGCCTTGGTTCGGGTGGGTTTGGAAAACAAGGTCTATATCTGCTGCCATCTAGGGCTTGGAGAGGGAAGCATTAGTGAAATAATACTTAATGACGCAGCACTTTATGTGCAATGACATATTGCGGACGAGAGAGGGCAGCATATCTCCACTTGTATCAATTTGTTCAACGTGTTAAAGATACAGAGATGGAAGTTATCTTGTTTATGTATTCCGCACACAGACGGAATTGAGTATGAATGAGTTTGGTTTTTACTTATTAGTAAGTCATAGAATTTGTCATTTATTAGACACTTTTATCAAAGGCAACTGACAGTGAATTCAGACACCTGTCACTAAGGAGCTCGTAGGGGTTCTGTGCCTACAGGTATGGCTGCAGTCATTTGGGTTCTCACCTGGAGCTGTTCAGTTGGGGGTCTGGAACCCCCTAGAGACATTAGTACATGATCCTGTCCCCAGGGACACGTCCTCATCCAGGCCACTCGGCTTCCGTTTTTAAATGAACTCCACCGGAAATGTTGTCAAAAGAGAAATCCCATAGCGGAGCCTTTACAGTACAGCACGGCCAACACCATGGGTCGTGTCATAACGACATGGCTACCCGGAAACCAGAGAGCCTTCAGGTTCCACAACATCCGGTTCACAGAGAGAAGCTGCGACTCTGCTGCCCTTATCGTTGCTTGCAGCGGATATGCTCTGTTTTATGACCACCATTTCTCATTCCATCCTAACCTATTTGTTTTGTGGGTTGACATTTCATTCCAAATGTTTGCTTCATTTGCAAGGGTTGACGCCTCTGGTGTTTAAGCGAGCGATTCACCCGAGGGGACGAAGCGCTCTCCGAATGCACTCCTGCTGCCACCTAGCAACAGAAAACCGGAACTCAAGTCACACACGTCGTCGTGTTGAGGTTTAATCATCTGCATGTTTGCCAGTTTGGATATTAGCGGTTTTTTATTATTATTATTATTCACAGTTGAAGTGAAAGCTTCCTATATGTTCACTGTTGAGCTATAGCCTCGCAATGGAATGGTATTAAAAGAAATACCACGTGATGAGATATGATCACACAAGCGCGCACGCACGCACGCACGCACACACACACACACACACACACACACACACACACACACACACACACACACACACACACACACACACACACACACACACACACACACACACACACACTGTAGGTAAACACAGATTTAGCATTAAAACAGGTGGCAAAATGCAGAAGTGCAGAATGCACTTGCCCCTATGTATCACAACCATGCATTACTTACAATAGTCAAGCGAGTTATTCATCCAAAGCTATCCTAGTCTTTGTTTTTGTTTTTCAGCAGCCTGACGCAATGACAGACAGCCAAAACGTCTCCAAATGTACGTTAGGTATTCACACATAGCGTAATGTGCTGTGGCTGTTTGCGTCAGACCGTAAGCTGTCAGGCCGCTGCCACTCTCACCTCCTCCTGATTCCCAGGACAGGCCTCTTACATATGACATCTCACGCTGAAAACTGCAGTCAGCCCTTTATGCTCCATTCAAGGTGCCCTCGGGAATACTGAAAAGGAAAACGCCAATGTAAAGCCCTGACAAAATATGCGTTTATAAAAATAAATAAAAATAAATTTATTTCCATGTGGTTGTCCGTTAGTTTCATAAGACGCTGTATATTGACAGGCTAATGAAAGCACTTTATTATGCTAAAAAGAAAATACATTTGGGCTAAATAATTAAATAGGTTCTGTAATTTTGAAGCTCATGCCAAAGACTAAATGCTTTATAGGCCATTGTTTGCATTATGTTATACTGAGCTGTAGGACATGGGTTATTAAAATGTGTGTTGTTATTAACACACTCCATTAGAACAGATATGTGTGTTATTGGCTAGAATTTCTTTACACCATTGAGACAACATTGTTGTCTATTGTACTTGAGTCAAGTATTCAAAACTAATGCAAATATAATTTAAACAAAAAGCTTATTTCTTAAATGGAAACAGATAATAACTTATAATTGTTTTAATTTGCAGAGAACACTTTACTCAAAATGACCTGCCTTCAAAATAAAACTGAAAAAATAACATAAAACACACATTATTGCTCATAGTGTTTGTTTAATAAATAAAACAATGCTTAAAATCTACATTAAAATGGCTCAAATCATAGTGGACCCATGACATCTTTTTCTTTTTACAATTCCTTTTTGTTCAGAATGTGTCCCTATTTTTGTGTTCCAGGCCTACACATCAAGTGTTCATATGCATGCCTATTTCACTTGAAAACATCGAGAAGAAAAACAAGGCCACACTATTAAAGTATGTTGTCCACTCGTTGGATCCAGTGGAGGCACAGAGAACCGTCGCAATGGTCCAAAGAGCGAGATGATGAGACGTGTCAAGTGAAAAATAGCCTCTTGATGGTCCTAATATAGTAGTTAGGCTGTTTCACGCCTCACTTCCCTCTCACAAGTGTCTCCTTTGTGGTGAAAGACCAGACTGATTGTTGGAGTGGTTGATAAGAATGCATGAGCTGTCATGTTAAAGTGTGAGATCTTTTATGCTAGGTGGTAAGGTACCCATTTGAGCTAATTCTTGGATAATATTTACCATTTCGGCAGCATGTCCCCTATAGATCCAGCGACCAATGACGAGATGTGTTTTCTTTTGAATCAAGCAGGTGTTGCTTGTGTAAAGCAGGGCTTTGGTGAATGCGATATTAAACAGTGTAATCCTTATTTGTCTTTTGTTATGCTTTTGTAAACAGTCACCAGTGCCTGAGGCCAATAGTTTTGATTGGCACAACTGTGCGGGCGCATCCTTTGGAATCATAACTCTAATGATTAATACAGACACTGTGAAAATCTAAGAAAGCATCCTGGCATGAAGGATGAGGATTAAATTTTTTCCTTTCATCATTTCTTTTTTTGTGTTTTATTCCAGAACTTAATTGAAAAGGCCGTTATCGCTGCGGTCTCCCCCTGCAGCGGCGGCGAGGCCTACCTGCGATATGAGTGACAGCGGGACTTAATGAAGAGTGTGTGATCGGTGAATGGACAGGGGCAGGAGCATAGTGCATGTGCATGTTTTAATAAAGGCACTTCATATTAACCACCATTCAGCCATTCAGATGCGTGCGATAGCCGCCTTCACACTGGCCAGTCTGGTGGGATCTTTGGTGAGCGATGAATGAGCGGGCATACTTTTATTTCTATGATAATATAAACTCATTTTTGCATATAAAAGACTGTGTGCTGTCGTACTGAGCATGTTTGTAAGCCATGTTTCTTATTAAATAAGCAGCAGACTTTAAGGCAGTACCAGTGCTTCATGTAAAGTACAGCAGGTAAGTGGGCATGCTGGATATCAATCAGTGCATTCCAGATTGCTTTGAGAGATTCCCAGAATACTGATTACACCATGTAATGGAGTAGGAACAGTTGTTGGAGGTTTTTTACTCAAATCAAACACTGGAATATCAATAAGGCCTGCATTAAGGTAATGAAGAACTCAACTTCACAACATGAATTCAAACAAGAAATCGAACCATGTTTTGTGTTTCTTGAATCTCAGAGGGCTGCCGTCCAGATAAGGACCACAGTCAGTACACATGAGCTGTGTCTCCTATGCACATGACTGCGTTTAAAGGCGAGCTATTGAATTCCTGCTAAGCTATTCCGTTGTATTAATTGCCCATGGGCGCTTGTACCACGGATCAATTCAGCTGAATGTGAAAATGTTTGCCTGGGCTTCATAGATATTGCCACACAGTGACCTGTTATCTACCGCAGATGAGACTCCGCTGCAGACTGTCTTCACAGCCTCGGCATTTATTGATAGCGTGAGTGCTGGTGATTCATTTTATTAAGGTTTACTGAGGTGGGAAGAACATGCTCAATTCAATTCAATTTTGTCACTGAGTGTAGATTAGAAATGGTTCACTCATTTCCGTAATGTTCTTAAAGACAAATGGAGCACAGTTGCAAAGGGCGTTATGCAAATGGCAATGGGAATGTGCAAACACCAGGGCAAGATAATGCATAACAGAAGCGGACAGTGTGATATCACTCACACAAAAGTAATAAGAAAATATGTTGTAGATCCTGTACAAGTTTTTCCTATTGTGGTCCATTTCTTGTAGGGTGAGTGATGTTTAACGACGGTTTAATGTGCCCAGTGTCCTCGCGTTGCAATGTTGTATTCGATGTCCCAAGAGACAATTTGAGCTCACCCCAGTTCTAATTGTCTCTGTGATTATATTCTGTGATTTGAAAAGCCCTCTTCAATGTGACCGTGGAAAAAAATCAGTTTGGCAACTGCTGGAAATGAAAACAAAAATGGAGACATCGCTGTTCTCTCCAAAGTATCCATTGTGCAATAAAATGGTGCATGTGTGTATGCTCATCCAATAATAATGGATGTGCATGGGTGTACTTCTGGATGGACATGAGCCAGTTGTCCCTTCCTGTTCCGCCCCACCACTCTTCCAATTAAACCAATCATCGAGAAATTAAACAACCACCAAATGTCAACACACACAATCACTTAGGGTGATTTCACCATCAACACCAGCGTCCATCCATGCTTTGACAGAGCGCTGAACAAAGAAGCACATCTTGAAAGAAGAAAGTGAGTGTCAGTACAATGAAAGATACGATTGGACTGCAAAGTATTTTGCTCTC
>JACYXH010000763.1:182500-197500 GCA_026745465.1 Lota lota
AAGTTAAATTAAAGAGCCCATGGAGAAGCCAGAGACAGACAGACAGACTGATTGATTGATTGGAGATGTCTAGGATATAGATGTTTTAAACTGAATAAAATGCACCAATGTGGAACTGTTGTGTCGCTATTAAATCCCATTTCACCCAGTCAGAAAGAAAGAAAAAACGAATAAAACACAAAAAACTAAATAAAAACTTGACCCAAGAATACACTTTTGCTAATTGCATTATACCATTGCGTAGGCGAAAGGGCGAGATAAAAGACGGGTTCCATTCCAATGGGATGCTCCTTGCTTCACGAGCAATGAGTGCGCACGCATATGTAAAATAGAAGATAGGCATATATGTTACCTTACAAAGGCACGCAGTTCAATAGGATATAGGCTAGGGCTCCCTACTAGAGCCCTCCCTCCGCCTGTCGCGAGTCTACATCTCCATCCCATGGCCGTCTCTAGGTAATTTAGCGCCGCCAGTCTCAAGCAGGTGTCCAACATGGCGACCACGGGGAGCGGATCTCTCACTATTGCTCTCTCAGTTTTCCTGATTTCCGCCACGTTTCTCCTCAAAGGTAAGTTTTGATTTGTCTTGTGTACGCGATGCAGAAATGCCACCACAATCAACAACGCCCGAAGACTGCAAAATAAAAGAATAAGTTTAGTGTGTGCGTTTGCGCGCTCGGTACGCAGTAGGAGCTTTCCCTCTGATCCCAGCATCACTTTCTGGGGGTTGTTAGTCAGCTGCTTGTTGTCGAACTAAGAAACAGCCTGTATACTCATACACATATACATGTCTTTCGTTGAAGTACTTGCGCTTCTTCGGCTTGCCGTGATGCGTGGTCTTCAGGACGAGGAGACTCAGTCCAGCTGTTTCCTGTAAAACTACAAAAATGCTGCACTGATACTGACACTAAAGTACTGTACAAGTGCGTCAGAATTGACCAAGCGGCACGAAAAGTGTCATCTGTAAACAGCAGGTCTAAAATGGACATTAGGTTGAGTTTGTCGGTTGGGTCGGAGGGATACACAGCGGACGTAACAGCGAAAGGAAAACGTGTCCTCCTTTTTCATTTTACAGCTGATAAACCGTTACGAGGGAAAGTGTGTATTCATTGCATACGACCACTCACAGACCGCCAGCTTAAACGACTATTAAAGAAACAAAACCATCATCTTTATTACAGGTTGCCTTTCTGAAAAAAAAAACACGCAATGCAGTTCGTCTCGCAGTGTCCTCTGCCCTCGGTGAGCGGAATTATCCAAACAACTGCAGCCTCTCATGCCAGTGTGTGTGTGTGTGTGTGTGTGTGTGTGTGTGTGTGTGTGTGTGTGTGTGTGTGTGTGCGTGTGTTTGTGTGTGTGCGTGTGCGTGTGTGCGTGTGCGTGTGCGTGTGTGTGTGTTTTCCAGTCTGCAGTCTGCTGTGATGAGTTGAGGCTTCATTTCTGAATTCATCATGTCCTTTATTTGGACCGTGGTCCGACCGGCAGTCACGTTATCAAAGCGGACATTATACGGTATATTTATAGGCGAGTGTGTGAGCGACTTGTACAAATACAAATACCTTCGATCATCCCCGGGAACTCATCCGGCGTAGTTACAGCGACAGTGTTTTTACCAGGCATGCATCACGGCTGGCGATTTGACGCATCTTTCAGCCGGTTAACACGTCAGTTAACGGCATCTTTAAATACCCCCACGGGCGGGGTGGAGCTATTTCTGTTCCTCCTATAGTCCGGGTTGAAGAAGCAGAATATAAACTATAGGATCCCGCTACAGCGTCCTCTGCCATTTAACGTTAATTGTTTATTGTAAATAAAATAAATAAACGGTGACAGATTCAGCCAAGCGACCAGTCTACCGCACGGAGCATCAACAGGTCTGCGCAGAGTGCAAAGTGCAAACATTAACTCTGTACACAATAAAAATAAGACTTCAACATGTATTTTATCGCGATGGAAGGACATCTAAGTGTCTTTTTATTTCAGGGTTGAAATAAACTCTGAAATTAAAAGATGGAGCACGATGTAAAACAATATAAAACATCTACGATATGCGTTACTGGGACAATTATGGGCAGGCGTAAATCCAAGAGTGTGATATTGCATGCGCTCTGTTGCTCGGTATACACACCGAGTATTGAGTGAATCAAGGGGTTTATGTATGGCTCTATATCATAATGAAATCCAACTCTTTGCCTAACCTTTACCCCGCACGCAGTCTATTCTAATCAATATCACTGGACAAGTCCTCATATTTATTTCAATATGAAGGGCAAATAAAAGAGATATTGCTCGTTGAGCATGGATGTTGACGAGGTAGTGTTTGTGGTGTGTGTGTGTGTGTGTGTGTGTGTGTGTGTGTGTGTGTGTGTGTGTGTGCAGGTTCTAAATAATAAGGAAAATACATGTAAGTGGGTTTTCTTTAGAGAAAGATGCATCACCCAGTTGACTATATTCATTCTCAGTGTTGACACGAGGTAAAGATTATTTTTATATACTTAAAAAAAACAAAAACACCAGCAAAACAATCTCTCACCCTTCCCCTCCCACCTGCATCTTGCCCTTTGATAGTGACTGCTTTGATGTGAAATATTTCTGGATGTTGCATAATCCTGTACTTATTGTCAGTGTGAACACATTGATCATGAGTGATTGATGGTTGAAATGGATCGATACGAGCTGCCATGAAGCCTGGGGGCACCGCGAGACGGGAGTGCATTTCAAAGAAACAAAGGAAACGCGTTCACACATCACAGTGCTTACGGTGGCCACTTGGCAAATTACACCCTGAGTGATGCTAGGAGACGTGGGGCTGGTTCCGTAAAACGCTTCAAAACACACTAGCATTCCCATGTTGTAGGTGTGTGTGTGTGTGTGTGTGTGTGTGTGTACGTGTGTGTGCGTATGTGTGTGTGTGTGTGTATGTGTACACATGTACACTTTTGTGTGTGTGTGTGTGTGCATGTGTGTGTATGTGTACACATGTACACTTTTGTGCGTGTGCGCGCGCGTGTGTGTGTGTGCGAGCATGTGTGTGTGTGTGTGTGTGTGTGCTCACTCACAGAAGCACATGCTCTTGTTTAATGTGTGCACTCTGTGTTAGTGAGATCTATGCTAAGAAGGTATTGGTCTGGCTTTATTAATACATGTGCCATTAGCTTGTGGCGTTGTGTGTGCTGTTGACTCAGCCTCTGTTGCCGGTGTAATACATGGGGCTCATAAGGTGCACCGAGCTTCACACTTATCTAACGCCGCGGAGGGCTCAAGGTAAAGGCATTAGCAGCAGCACACAATCACACACATCTGTGCTTCTCCTTCGGCGCGCCACAGCTCCTCTCTCTATCTCGGCCCGGCATCACACTTAACATGTTTCCAGTTACATTTAATACGCTACTTAATGGGCCATTGATAGGTGCCTGCTTGTAAAGTATTTCATGGGCTCCCCATCGAGGTCCCCGCAGTACATCATTTGTAACAATAATACACTCGTTCTATTTAAAGAACGAGAACGTATCGCTCATTAAATGTACATTAAAGCCAGCTTAATAAGCACGGGCACTAATTGCGAGATAATGCATGGCACTACTTTATGTGGTGGCAGCAGCTAATCTTACTGGTGGGAGGAGAGTGAATTGGCAGGACTTATCAATTAAACACAGGGAGTTATGTACGGCATAGAGTCGCCGGTAGCATCTGTAGAAAGCACTCTATGTCTGATTTATGATTATCATTTCACTAAAGACATAACAGCCGCGGGCTATGTAGTTCTGTGCCCCCTTATTTTGACCTAATTGGTGTGTGTGTGTGGGGTGGGGTGGGGTGGGGGTGGGGTGGGTGGGGGGGGAGTGTGTGGGTGTGTGTGGGTGGGTGTGTGTGAGGGTGGGTGTTTGTGTATGTGTGCGCGAGTGCACGAGTACATAATAGCCCATACATGGAATGTCAGCTATGCAAATGAACGCCTTGGGACTTATCTTTCCCGTGGGTTCTCATCGCTTGTACTTTGGATTGGTTCACGCCGATCCAAACGGCAAAGATTCACGCAACGAGAGCTTACGCACAACCTTTATGCAACGCAAGAAAAATCGACCTCTCTTTCGGCTTGAGAAAAACTCCTTGACGAAAAGGAAAAAGAAAATAGACGTCAGAAGGACATTGCAGCCATTGAGGTATTGAATAGGAAGATTACGGTGTAGAGTTTGTCCTTTGCGAGACAAAGGTTGGCGGGGTTGATATAGTAACAAGTTGCTCGTGAAAGGCCATGATGGAAGCGGCGCTGGTAAAGCAGTTCTATCTTTGACCTTGTATTATTTCCAATCTTTGGAACACTTTAATGTTTCCTTTCGCAGTTCACCACGCAGTGCAAGGATTTCTTCCCCACACACGCACGCATGCACACACACGCGCACATGCCCACGAGCACGCACGCACGCACACACACACACACACACAGACACACACACAAACACACCCAAACTGACACACACCCACAGGGTGCAGAGAGGCCTTGGGTTTTTAGAAATGAAGGGCCTTACATCAACTAAAAGGCGAAGCTACTGTTGACTTACTATGCGCCCTGAGTCATGTCCTACTGGTGAAGCGTTTAAGAAAGGAGATCTCTTGGCTATGGGTGGTATGGAAGGAATGTATGCAGCGCTGCCACACAGATGACACACCAAGGACACTCATACGAAAAAAAAAAAGGGAAAAAAAATGTAATTACACTGAGAGGTAGTAAACAGACAATTAGGAGAGCCAGACAAATGCCAGACCCTTTTCGTGTTTGTTGGGGCGGAAGCGTCCATTCATTCATGTCAGCGCGACGCTGTCGGTAATGAGCGAGGTAGCCGGAGTGTCCGGGTATGAATATGACATTGTTCTCGGTGTTCCCGGGAGCTGAACGAACCCTGGTCCGGCCGCGCTGCTCCACAATCAAGTCTATGATGAGAAAAAATGGAAATGTGATGTGTGGTGATTTTGTGTGTGTGTGTGTATTTTCGTTTTTTTATGGGGGGGGGGGGGGGTGTTGGGGGGGGGGTTCAAAGGGGGCACCGAGTGCACATTAGTAGGGCTGATGGAGCAATCACAAGGCGCCATTAAGATGGCCGCGGACCAGTCACGGCCCAGCAAAATAAAAAGACAAACGGTGACGTGGACCAAATCCAGCGGCAGCGCTGTCGGTAATCTTTACCACGTGGTGACGCTGCGCAGACACCACGCAGCGCACGGCCACGAACACAGTGTGCATTAAAACAATCACGGTGATGTGCGCGCCACACCGGGTTTTTTGTTGTTGTTGCATTTTGGCAGATCATGATAAACACCGATTTTGCCAAATTGTGAGAGATGAGTAGAAGTAGAGGGGAGCCAGCATGAAACCGTCAACACCACCCCGATTGTCATTAGAACGAAATAACCCCTCAGCGTTTAGCCTTTAGAAAGTGGCAGGATCGCCGGTCGATGCTGTCCGTTAACGAGGGTCCACTGATCGATAACTTCCCCAATCCCTGTTGAAGTGCTCTGAGCTGCGGTCAGCTGGTTGCGTGTCAGGCCATTCCGGGTCCTCTTCACAAGAGGGTTGTGCCACGGAAGTGAGGCGCTATCAGCTAAGTATAGGCTTCTGTATCTACCTGCTGATGATGCAGTTTGACTCTCTCCGCTTCTCCTTGAAATGGCTGTTGGGAGACCAGCTGAAACGTCATCGATCGTATCTCACGGCGATATCATCTACTTACCAAGCACACAATGCCACCTTATGTACCGCGCGGGAATACCAAACAACCAAGAAATTAAAAGAAGTTGTTCTACAGAGGCAATTCATTTTCCCACGTTATTTACACCATTATTTCAGACGTAAAAACGCATTACAAAAAAGAGGTTATGGTTGTTATTGTCAGCCGGGTGGGGGGGGGGGGGGGGGGGGGGGGGTCTTATTGAGAGACACCAGAGAGTTCACGACAGCACACACACAGGCGAAAGGTCTCGTGATCATTTCTCCCCGTGTTTACATGAAACACCTCATGGTAGGGCTTGACATTTATCAACCGAGCCAGGCACATCCTTTCCCAGTAACATGCACACTGCCATAGATTCACCATACATGTTTGTTATGTTATGCGTTCACTTATTTACACCGTCTTTACCCGTCTCATGCCGTTAGTTATCTTCTTGCTTGAGCGAGTCTAAAAGAGGAACACCGGGGGAAAAAAAACGGAAAAAGGAAAAAGAAGCGATTCCCTGTAGACTTCAGGCCCAGATGCAGGTAGCACTTTTCACATCTCAAGGTGACTGAAGATAATTTTGATGGTGTTTACATGAGGAGAAGCTCTGGCTGACAGCAGAGGAGGGGAGAAGGGGAGGGGGAGAAGGGGAGGGGAGGGGAGGGGCGGGCAGTGGGGGGGGGGGGGGGGGGGGGGGCTGAATGCCTTAGGGGACATGGTGCTCACACCGGAGTTATCTACCTGACGATAGACCCATCTTAATTACTGTGGGATACAGCGCTGATCATCTGTCACTGTCATGCCGGCCGGAGCCCAGTGAAAATCCAGCAGACGCATCCAGCCCCACGCAGAACAAGAGGAGGAGGAAGAAGAAGCAGAAGAAGAAGTCTATTGATTACGTCTCATACTTGAGTCATCGCACGGCGGACCGACTCAGGGGAGGGTAATACAGCTAATGGAAGTAGGGGTGTGGGGTGTGGGGTGTGGGGTGTGGGGGGCTCCACGTCAAACTGTTTGCATCTAAGATGACAGGTAAATGTATTTGGGGAGGAAATATCGGCTTGATTCATGGCCGTTTGTAAACCAGCGAGGGGTCTGTTTTCCAACAAGGGCAATAGGAAATAACTGCCAAACATAAAGTGGCCCTTATTACATCCGGGTGTGGGGTTCCTCAGCAGCGGAGACTCTGTAGCTCTTAATCCACCCTGAGTCCTGGTACCTCCTGGAGATATATGTTTGGTGTGGGAGGGGAGGGGAGGGGAGGGGAGGGGAGGGGAGGGGAGGGGAGGGGAGGGGGGGGAACATGGTTGTTTCCCTCCACAATATGACAGGGCTTCGGGCTGCCGGGGCTCAACCCAGGAACACGGGCTCTTCCTGTCGTACGCTTTATTACATGTATTACATGCAAGTCTGGATAAGACCGCATTCCCCCAACAACCCCCTACACACACACACACACACACACACACACACACACACACACACACACACACACACACACCCTCCAAACAACATGGGGAGATAGGGCGACCGAATTACCAAACTCTTTTATTCCGTCCATTATATCAACGCGTGTTTGACGTATGCTAAGGCTAATGGCAGGTGTCGTTTTTTTAATGGATCGGCTGTTTAAATTATTATTTTTAATTAATATAATCAGGGTCACTATTTACTTATTTAAAATTACCCCTGCTGCCAGTGCATGTTTGATGTAAGTGGTATCATCTCTGCTTTCAGTTCACATTTAATTTAGGTTACGGTGCGTAATCTAATCTTGTCTGCCTAACTAGCATAGATTAAAGTCAAAATGGTGCTTATGCATTCGAAATGAGCTTTGCACAACACTCTGTGAGAGGTAGGCTAATGCTATTAGTGAGCTCTGCAACTATTCCAGGGCAAAGACAATCACACCTATGCCTTTATTTGAAGTGTAGGGGCTTTATGTTCATGTTTATGCTGAGAAGCTGGTGTGGCTATTAATTATCATTACCAGAGCATTGTTTCAGCTGAATCTTCTTGCACTCTGCTTTATGAGCTTTGGGTCCGGTTGAATCCCTGGTTGTGTGTATAACCTTGTTTACGCTGCTCTTTAATGGTACATTATTGTGTTTTGTGTACACAATATTGATGCACTAATACTTTGGTACATCTCCTTGAAGTTCATTTGCATAACGAGGCCACTCTCTCTCTCTCTCTCTCTCTCTCTCTCTCTCTCTCTCTCTCTCTCTCTCTCTCTCTCTCTCTCTCTCTCTCTCTCTCTCTCTCTCTCTCTCTCTCTCTCTCTCTCTCTCTCTCTCTCTCTCTCTCTCTCTCTCTCTCTCTCTCTCTCTCCCTCTCTCTCACAGATGAAATAAAAACACAATCACACCTAATGCACAGCAGCTATTCTCTCAACATTACAGGGGCAAAAACTGGGTTTCTCTTTCACTGTGCTGTGCTGTAATTTACTATTGGCTTACCTTTAGCTCGGACGTTCGTAGTAGTAGTAGTAGTAGTAGTAGTAGTAGTAGTAGTTGCTGTAGTAGCTGCAGTGTGGTAGTATATGGATTGGCCAAAATAAAAGGCCATATTCAACAATGTAAACAATTTGCAGGCCTAGACATTTTTCATTCAAGAAACGTTTTCTAGAGATGATTACAGCTTGCTTTCAGATGCCTCTCCGGTATTAATGGGATAGCGCATCGGTCTCGTGTTGCACATGAGACCAAAGAAAAAAAAAAAAATTAAGTTGTTTAGAAAAAAGGCCATTGGATATTACTGTTATTGGATTGTTAAATGCTGTTTCGTTTTCCAACTGAAAAAAAAGCTAATCACACACAACAGGTGTACTCCAGACAATACGAGCCGAGTGAAGATCATCTCGGCCGCCGCCATTACTATTGATTCTCATGTCAGAGTGGACGGACATCAAACACCCCGTGACACTCGTTAGCTCGCCGTACCCTCGCTACTTTCTCACAAGCAATCATTTCATCCATTTATTTCGTTTTTAATGGATTCAGTGGAAAACATTTGCACTCAAGACAACCCAAATAAATCTAAATAGAGGCCGGCACTCGTGGTACATCGTTCTCCACCCTTGTGAGAATGATGAATTCCATCGTGTGTCCGTGAGCCCGGGCTCAGATCTGCAGAACGGGCCGCAGCAGGTCCGCTCGATGGTGGCTCCACCGGAACAGATATCAATAAATGTAAACACCGCCGGCCTGGGGATGTCATTAAGTAGGATAGCATGTGTCTAGACCTCGTAAAACCAAAACACATTGTTATTTCGAAAGCAGTAGTAGGAGTTATTGCCTGCGAGCGCTAAGATGACATCCATCCATTTAAGAGTCTTATTGGAAAATGCAGGGACGCCGTGGAACGGGGGGCCGCTTAGTTAGCATAAAGTTTTGCTTCAACGGGCGGGAGTGTAGTTAGCAAGCGATCTTACAAAGGTTTAGCCGCGGACGAGGAGTCTGAGCCGGTCACCTCGGCATAGCGGAATACGTCGGGAATTAAAGACGGATGTGGATTTGAGATTTAGATTTTCTTTTTTTTTCTGGTTAAAATGTCATCGGACTTTCGAGTTGTCGAATGAAATGCGAAAATGTAATAAGATTGTTGTACATGATTTCCATTTGTAGCCTGTCTCCAAATGTCATTTCTTCTAAAGATGGTGCTTGGTTTCCCTGCGTATGTAAATTATCCACTATATTCCTCTTCCTTTCTCGCTCTGTCTCTCTGTCTATGTCTGTCTCTTCCTCTCTCTCTCTCTCTCTCTCTCCCCTGCATGTTTCTGAAGTGTAAGTCCAATTAACATATACCAACCTTTGCATTGCAGACCTGCGTCACTGACTTGCCACTCAGAGCCCTGTTTTCACGTGTTTTCCAGTTTTCATGCGTTTCAACGCCGAAGTACATCGTTAGGAGAGACTCTTCGTAACGTATGACAGATGCACATATGTTGGTAATTATTCAGGAATTACAGTGGAACTTGTGAAACCTAATTAAAATAAACAGACAGCCAAGACAATTTCGGGGACATTGAGGAATAGCAAAGTTCAAGACAGATTTGGTTGGACTCAAAAGCTTTAAAATATTGCTCATTTGCATGAAGTTGTGTATCATTTTGACACGGTGGCCTCATCTGCCTGTATGAGCCCAAACCACATTCATCCAGAGCTCAGCGGGCTGATGGTTGACGCGGTATAATCCATCAAAGAGGCTTTTTGAATTATTTCAGCTATTTTGAAAAACGAACTCAAACTCTGCTGTCGACCGGTGAAAAGACCATTTGTGAACTTTCAAAAACACTTTGACCTTATCACACACAAACGCACACAGGCGTACTCACACACATCCAGACTCCCCCCCTCCCCCGCACACACACACACACGCACACACACACACACACACACACACACACACACACACACACACTGCTACTGTTAAGCATGCAGATTTTTAACCTTATTCAGGAATTGCATTGACATTCGTCATGGACGTCGTTTCATATAACTGAATGCAACTTTTGTTAAGATATTGTTGAAAACGACATTCCGCGCATGCATCTGGAAGACATGTCCCTTTTATTCGAGGTTGGCTGTACAGAATGGAGCCAGTGTGTGGGACAAAAAAACAAACAAGCTAACACATTTTGTGGCGTGAATCTGAACGTGCGAATCCACAGCAGTCCGTCCACTTGATTAGAAACAGCATCGCTGGCTTTGACGCCAGTTAATGATCAATCTCCCACAACCAGCCGGTTGCCGCTGGAGTGCTACCAAAGACGTCCAGTGTACGTTCATTATTGACTCACTCAAAGCACTGCACCCAATGTTCCCTTCATGCCACTTCGTTTGGAATTAATCAAGCAAGCAGTGTTTTTTCAGTTTAGTCTCTCACGGTCTTGGTGATCTCCTTTCCGTCGTTTGACTAGCGTAAATTCACCGTCGCGAGAGAGAATTATGTGAATGAATTATGTTCTTATTATGCTCAGAAAATGTAGTCTAGAGGTGGAACGGTGGGCACCGGCAGAGCTCCTCTCCCTATCTCTCTCTCTCTCTCTCTCTTCCCCATTGCTCTCTCTCTCTCTCTCTCTCTCGCTCTCTCCTCTCTATCTGTCCACTATATATCTCTCTCCCCTATCTCTCTCTTCCATATGTCTCTCTTCCCTATCGCTCTCTTGCTCTCTCCTCTCTCTCTCTTTCTCCACTATATAGCTCTCTTCCGTATCTCTCTCTCTTGCTCTCCTCTCTCTCTCTCCACTATATATCTCCCTTCCCTTTCTCTCTCTCTCTCTCTCTCGCTCTCTCCTCTTTATCTGTCCACTATATGTCTCTCTTCCCTATCGCTCTCTTGCTCTCTCCTCTCTCTCTTTCTCCACTATATAGCTCTCTTCCGTATCTCTCTCTCTTGCTCTCCTCTCTCTCTCTCCACTATATATCTCCCTTCCCTTTCTCTCTCTCTCTCTTGCTCTCTCCTCTCTCTGCACTATATCTTTCTCTTCCCTATCTCTCTCTCCCCTATCTCTCTTCCATATCTCTCTCTTCCCTATCTCTTTCTCTCTCTCTCTGTCTTTCTCTCTCCCCTATATCTCTCGCTCTGTCGATGCCGGCGACGGAGATGTCACCGTGATATATTCCCAACCCGGGATAACTGACAAATATATCTTAATATCTTTATTTTTAGGCCCTCGATGCAGCACGGCGACGGTATCCGGGGCTCAGGGTTTGGCCACTTTGACATGGTAATTTGTTGATGAAGAGTTTTTTTTTGTAAACGGTCGCAGTAAAAGCTTCACGTGAGTGACACGTTTAGCTCACGGCTGAGGAACTACGGAATGACAGTTGGCCCCGCGTCAGGGAGCCAGCTGTCTGTCAACGTGTAGCATAAGCGACATTGTTATGGAAAAGCTGCTCCCGTGCGCACGCACTTACTCATAATTATGATCCTCATAAACAAAACTATAAGGCACCTGCATGGCACAGGTTTTTTTTTTTTTATTATAATTTTTTTTGGTGTGCGCAAAGGTATTCCTTGTATGGTAATTACGCTATAATTATGTCAAATGATTCCCGAGACTCGGGGAGGGATGTCAGACAGCGACTAAGTGCGTGTTTGTTTTCCCTGTTCCGCCACGGCTCGCGGCGTCGGTGAGGTCATCGCAGAGCGTTTATCACCTTGCGCGTCATCGACGCCATTCCGCGCTAAAGAGCGAGAGAGCGAGAGAGAGAGAGAGCGAGAGCGAGAGAGAGAGAGAGCGTGAGAGAGAGAGAGAGAGAGAGAGAGAGAGAGAGAGAGAGAGAGAGAGAAAACAGCCCAAGAAGCAGGAGGACGATAAAACTTCAACGCTCTTCAGACTGAGGTCTTTGACCCATGCAGATCAACCCCAGTCGCCAGACGGCCACGATGGCATAATTACGGCGTATTAGGCCATCACAAAAACACATCCGTCAGACAAGATATGCAAAGAAAATGGCCAAAGATGCCTTCTTGCCATACTGTTAAGATGTTCCAAATGGCCTGCTGAAGTGGTGGGGGTTTGTTCCTGGACGGATATAATTACAATTTATTTAAGGGGCCAATCAAGCTTTCAGTCAGGAAGCCCGTCTGAAGGTGACTGGGCCATTCATCGCATTCACGCCGAGACAAATTGAAACAGGTCTTTCCGACAAGCTGTCACCGTTCACAGAGACCTTTTAAATCGCCAGGCCGTTAGTCAATTGATATTTCACATCCTATATTGCCTTTCAACCGACGCAATAAAGAACCGCCAACATAACACAGCCAACCACCGCGGAGAATGTTAACACCCTGAATTGGGCCGTGGTCTTTTCGCAGCCCGCTTGGCTTTCCTACAACTATTTTCCTAAACTAAAACATCTCCGGAGAGCGTTTTGTGGTAAGCATTTTCGGCGCTTGCGGGTTGAGTTTCTGTATTGCGTGTCTGCAGCCTATCGGGGGTGTTATTAGCGTTGCGACATGTCTCCGTGCCAGATGCCCCTCTCCATAGCCATGTCAGCCAGGGATCCCCCCCCCCCCCCCCAGGTACCCAAACCCTGACTGTGACCTTCCCAGAGCTCCCCCGATCCTGTCGCCCTTCGTCTCCTTCCTTTCCTTCCCTATTCCTACACTTCCCCCCCCCCCACCCCATGATTCCTCCTCCCCCCACTTGTTTTGTGACACCGACCCCTTATCACTGTGAGAGGCCAGGATCTATGAGTCTGGCCCCAGCTGGGCATTACACTGGCCCAGATTGTCCTTGGACCCCCATTCCCATGTCTTTTGACCCCAGCTGTTGCAGCCCTGGTCTCCCCCCTCCCCCCATCTATCATCGGCTATACTCTTTAAGCCTCAGCTTTTGCTTTTATTTTTTTCATTTTTTGTTACTTTTTATTTTTTTGGGGGGGGGTTATTCTTTAATAATTCTGGTTCAATTCGATCCCAACGTGATCAAAGCCGGAGCACTTCAAAGCATGTTATGGAGGTAGTTACTCACTCATTAACCATATGTTTGACAAGTATCCCCTCCTGCGTTAAAAAGCTCTCTATTAATCACAGACGCAGATCTGACAAAACACGGGGAGATGGTGAAATATGCACCCCTGGCTGAGAATAAGTGAGATTATATTATTGATGGATTATAGAGCCGGCTGTCACTACGTAGTACTATCCCTTATTTGATATATGGCTACCTGGAATATGATTTGGGTCATCGCCGGTGACACCGCAATTCTTCACGGAGTGTGCCGCCGGTGATCATTATCAATCTGCGAGCTGTTATGGAATCCCTGGCCCTCACGCCGTGGTGCGGAGGTGTCAACACACACACAGCTTGTTATCACCGCAACAATCGGAACAAATGATCGTGACGCCGACCGTAACATGTTACCCTGGATGCCTGGAGATGTCACAACCGCATCCCCCAACTATAGCTCTCTCTCGCTCTGATTCTAGCTCTCTCTCTCTCTCTCTCTCTCTCTCTCTGACTCTCTCTCTCTCTCTAGCCCTCTCTCTCTCTAGCCCTCTCTCTCTCTGATTATAGCTCTCTCTCTAGCCCTCTCTCTCTCTGATTATAGCTCTCTCTCTAGCCCTCTCTCTCTCTATGATTATAGCTCTCTCTCTAGCCCTCTCTCTCTCTGATTATAGCTCTCTCTCTAGCACCCGCTCTCTCCCTCTCTCTCTGACTCTCTCTCTCTCTCTCTCTCTCTCTCTCTCTCTCTCTCTCTCTCTCTCTCTCTCTCTCTCTCTCTCTCTCTCTCTCTCTCTCTCTCTCTCTCTCTCTCTCTCTCTCTCTCTCTCTCTCTCTCTCTCTCTCTCTCTCTCTCTCTCTCTCTCTCTCTCTCGTCCTGGGCGATCTCCCCAGGCCGGGAGGAGAAGACAGGACAGGGTAGAATAAATTGTGAGCCCGGGCTCTCTCGCCCATGGTTCCATTTGCACCAGCAATTAATCAGCCATCACTGGAGAGTGCTTGCATGTCGGGCTGTGGGTTTTATTTGGGATGTCCTTTATGGGACTTAATGAGACTTATGTCTTCCTTGAGTATTTCATTTGCGCCGCTACAGACGGTGGGGCTCTGCAACCTTGGCGAGAACCCCGACGGCGTAAGGCTCTGGGTCACCTTTAGCTGACACTGCCTCCTTTCCGTCTTTGCGTCCGTGGCTTCGCCGCGCGGTTGCACATCCACGTGTCCCGCGGTTGCTTGTTGGAGACGGACTCTTTGGGTTTGCTTTCGACCGTTTGTGCTCACATGGAAAGTGTGACGGTCAACAGATTGTTCCAAACACTGCCGGGGTGAAACGTTCCCGACCGGACCGACCGGGCTGCAACGTAAACAAACGGCACATATTTGACTATTTACTCGATGGCTAAATGTGCATTTGAAAATGTGTTTATTTGTCAATTGATTCTGGGATTATTATCATTTCAACACCGGAACGGGTCATGGAAAATGTCAGGTGAAGAAGATAGTACAATACAGCACGGTTCGTATGTGCACCTGCTTTGCTGTCAGTGATGAAGAGGTGTAACCCTACAGAGAACCCTACTACGCTACTAGGGGTTCAGAGAGCGCAGTAGTGAGGAGCTGCTAGGGGTTCTCTGTGGCGTACGGCGAGGTATGAGGCAGGATAGGAAGGACCTAATTAGCTCCATTTCTAACCAATACGCCAGCCGGCGATAACTTAGGGCACGGACAGTGTGCAATAGCCGAGGAAACGGCTAGGACAGCAAATTAAAATCTTTCTTCTGCCCTTTAGGCGCTGTATTTTATTTTATTTTGCACAGCAACCACTGTCACCCC
>JACYXH010000763.1:202500-218090 GCA_026745465.1 Lota lota
TTGTCTATACATACTGGCAGTTTGTCATAAAACAGAGCATGGAGACAAAACGCCATATTTCACCTCATCGTTGCTGTCATTAGTTTAGCATTTTCAGATTTGACTCAATTTTGACCGGTGCATTTTCCCAGCCCTTCCATATTTTATACTCGACTATGGGGGCTGAATGAAGAATCGGCAGCCGAGTTTCTCATTTGTTTCCATCACCCTGCCTGTCAGACTGTTTTTCTTTTTGAATCCAGCCTTCAAGTAAGGTGCAAAGAGCAAGGATAGGGCTGATGAGATTTGCCGAAGGTGTCCAGGTGAAGTGTTCAGAGAAAGAGGAAAAGTGTGTAAGAAGGAGATGGGATTGAAGTTCCCAGTAGTTCACTGCATTGATTATAACATATAACATATTCACTCACACATACACACGCGCATGTATGCACACATATGTATGCACACACGCACACACACACACACACACACACACACACACACACACACACACACACACACACACACATATTGGATATAATTCACTGACAATACATCCTCACGTAATCAAGTAATTCAAGTAATCACAAGAAATACCATTCATAGTACTAGTGACAACAACACTATTTCCACTGCTACTACTATTACCACTATACTTGCATACTTAGATTAAACAACATATACACTCCCGTATGCACAATTTGCACATTTGATATTAGCCAGTGACGCGTTCGTGCAAGCAGAAAGAAACGTGGCGTAACCGCAACATTTCTGCTCAGGTGTGCCGCACAACATGGTCATCCTGCGCACATGCCGTGCAGTGCGTTGTATCTGTACTTGCAACCCACCAACTCGCACAGATCCCCCACTGCGGTGCACCTCGCTGGCACGATGCGAACTGCGGGTGTGATTTGCCGACTTTATTGAAATGAGTATTTCTTTGATACGAGGATTTTGCGCTGCCAAGCGCCTTTCACGGCTTGCAGATAAATTCCTGGAACGAGTTGTGTGAGTGGTCTGTTATGCCCAAGTGAGCGGAGGCCGTTAAATATGCAGAGAAGAGACATCAATGAAACAGCCTTCAAAAGCCATGTTTGGTGCAGTGAGTTTGTGAGCTGGTGTTCTTTATGATTTAGGAGTCTGTTTTTATTGGCTTTTTCGCTGCCTGACTGAAGTGGCTGCCTAGCCTTTGTAACTGCTTCTTGATACCTTCGACGGGATTGAATGTCCTCATACGCAGGGAGTCACGGCCCCTTGTGAGGGTAGTAAATGACATATAAGTTGACTGCGGGTGTGTTAATGCCGTTGGATTTATTTCGTCGAATAGAAACACTTTGTGTAATTGTATTGTGTTTACGGGGGCCTCTGGGGGAAGGGGGACGCGTGGCCATGCGAGTGTTTTCGCATAAAGAAAGTTGGTCGTTTGCGGTCAAAGAAAAGCGTTATGTGCTCACGTGATCCTTTTACGTTTCTCGTTGATGCGGTGAAAGACTCCGTACTTTATAGGATGTGGTAAGCTGACACATACTAATTACATTCATTTATTTCATCTAGCTAACTTGGTGATGCGTTGACATGTATAGGTTTCTTTTGCATGGCTTGTGTCGTTTTCAAGTTTAGCTTGGTCAGGTACAAGAACGTTTTTTCAGCATTTATAGCTTATCACGAGTAACAACTTCGGTATGACTGTGATAACGTACAAATCAACGAGTCCATTGCCAAGTCTGTGTGGGCCAATGTCAAATTAAGGGTAATAAATTGGCGAAAACGGTTCAATGCTAATGCTACAGGTTGAATCTGTTAGGGTGTCATTGTTGATACGGATAACCACCATCTCCATGTAAGTGTTGGTGCCAGTGACAGCCCATGTCTTTGGTACCAAAAGAGTGTCACAGGGCCGAGCATGGACATGGCTATGCTAATGCCCTGCATCATTTACACTGGGGTAGCTCATAGCTGTATCAAGACAATAGAGGATGTGACATCATGAGAAAAAAAAGGGAAGACAGGATCCTGAATGGAATAATGTTGTTGTTTTTTTATAGGAGAGAGACAGGAATGAAGGGGGGTGGGGGGGTGGGTGGGGGGGGTTAACTTGATGACTTTTGAGAAAACATTTAAAGTTGATCCATTTTTGTCTATTTTTTCCTTCGCGAATGACGATATGCAGCTGTAAAGCAAAAAAAACAAAAAAAAAGGCGAGACAATGAAGAAAATGGCTCCCGTTGTTCAGGAGCACTCTCTGGCGACAATAACCCGCACCATTTGTTTTGAATAACTACATCTTTGGACTCAGTCATCATCTCAACATTTCCATTTAGAAGAGTTTTGAGTTCCCCGCTAACATTTTTTACAATTCATTTTCAATCGTTAGTCTAAACCCCTGTCAACAACTCCCATGATAGGACTGTTCTTTTAATTGTTTTAAACACACACACAAATGCACGCACACACACACACACACACACACACACACACACACGCTTGAACGCATATACACACACACACAAAAGCATACACACACACACACAAACACCCACAAATACTTGCACGCATGCGTTTACCTAACCCTACGAACACACGTTAATTAATTATAAAATCAATGCATTGGACAGGAGTCGGTGCTCTGTGAGCACTCACTGGGGGGGGGGGGGGGGGGGGGGGGGGGGGGGGTTTAACTAGCATCCCTATGAGCCCATCTGATATGTTGCAGCCGCCTTCCCCTGGATTATGAATAAAATCATCATTGTTTGCTCTATGAAATTTCTACCTCGCTTTCCCCCACTGATGATTATCTTGTTTAAAATATATCAGCTGGAAAATATACTCAGTAATTTGAATACCAATGAATCCACCAAATGTGTTTGGAAGTCGGATAATGCCGCGCGAGCTTATTGCTTTTTTTTATCTTTCTGAAATGCCTTTGCAGTTTTCCATTCACAGGTTCAAGATTGTATGAAATGTGCAATTAGGCACCGTGTGCACCTGTGACTATGACCTTTATAGTGCGAGAATGGGTTTGGGTGGTGCACACATGTCTCCCCATTATTTCCTGATAAACAAGTCTGTGTGTTTGTGTGTGCGTGTGTGTGTGTGTGTGTTAGGTTTCATCATTAAAAAGAAGTGAAATTGTTAATGTGAAATTATTTAGTGTGGAAGCAATGTGATCGAAACGACATCAACACAATTCAGCGCTGAGCCAAGACAAAGACATGGCTGGATGGTTGACCAAAAGCATCAATGGGTGAACTCAATCGGGCCAGATAATGAATCATGCACGAATGTGTACCTTATTCTTTCAGCACCACCTGCTATTTTGGTTAGGTTTTAAATTGTCCAACGTTGTCTTATTGTTGTCTTGTGCATTTGTGCTTGAGCGAACATCGTTCCGAGCCCGAATTAGTTGGGGTACGATCAGGTCGGATTCCAAAACCCCCGGTCAAATTCACAACAAATGCCGTTCAGTCACTCGGTACTTGACAGGCGTAAGGCATCTTGCTCCAGGGTCCCAGCCCAGAATTCTTTGGCCGGGAATCAATCCCCCTTTATCCTAGAGCAGCGTTTCCCAACCTGTGTGTCATGACCCCCACTTGCGGATCGCCTGAGAAAGACCAATAGGTGGGGGTCGCGGGAACGAGCCGGCGTAAACATTGGATATTGGATGGTTAATAAAAAAAAAATGAATTGGACGATTTGGATGGTCTCAAAGATGTGTTTGCATACGAGATGTACTGGCTGGTGAATTATTCGGATATTGAGCGTCTATAGTGCTAGGCTCTAGACTGTGTGGGGTAATGGTGATATGGTAACCTCTCTATGCTTTCATGGGCGTGTCCAGGGTTAGCTGCTGCTGTCTCACAGCTTACAAACCTTTGGTTATGTTACCGGAAGGCTCCATTTTTATAAACACACAGAGCAACGTCTGTGTGTGTGTGGGGGGGGGGGTGTATGTGAGTGCGTTCGTGCGTGTGAGCATGTGTATGTTTGTGTGTATGTAGGCGTGTGTGTTTGTGTCTGTGTGTTTCTGTGCATGTGTGTGTGTGTGTGTGTGTTTGCATGCATGTGTGTCTGTGTGCGCACAATGCATTCTGTGAGTGCGTCAGAGTGTGTTTGTGTGTTCAGGACTGAAGGCGTTGCTGTAGACAGAGTGGGGGGGGGGGCGCGGTGAGGGGATTTCTGGAAGTAATTTTGCTTGATTTCAGAGACTTGAGCTCAGAGCTCTTGCTGTGGATGCTTACGCATAAATACCATGCAGGACTGTGAGATGGAGATTTCCCCAGCAGAGACATTTTCGCAGGCAGGCTTTATCTACTGTAACAGACAGCATATTCTCTGCACAAGCCGTTGCCACTGTCTAACTAAGAACTCCGTTCCTCTCAGTCTCCCATTCATTAGAAGAGTGAAATACTCTGCGAAACACAGCAGAAAAGGGAGCATCCGTATCAGCAATGTCTACATCATGAGTACTGACAATTACGGTGACATCATTATTCAGCATGGGAAGACCTGCCACAGTTCAGAGAGAGACAGAGAGAGAGAGAGAGAGAGAGAGAGAGAGAGAGAGAGAGAGAGAGAGAGAGAGAGAGAGAGAGAGAGAGAGAGAGAGAGAGAGAGAGAGAGAGGGGGGGGAGTGAGACAGAGCAACACACTTGATTTCACTAAACTGTTTTTGTGTTGTTGTTGTTGTACTGTAAGAGTCTAAAAGAGGAGTGCAGGGCTATGGTTAGTGCAGGCAAAGCGAGTTGAGCACAGATGGCCATCCTGATCGCTTTCCTTTAATGCGAGCAAGCCCTGCTTAATGAAAAGCACACCCTGGTTGGCTTAATGAAGAGAACACAACGCAAAGTGGGGGTGCTGACTGTCCCCTCGCTGCTCAGTGACCCGCTCAGGCGCCATAATGCAAGAAGGAGGGAAAATAGCTAAGGGCTAAGCTAAATCAGCTTTCTGTGCTTGGCTACTTCTGCCTTGAGGCCAGAGGGTCGAGAGGTGAGTGGATGAATGGATGAATAGATGGGAGATGACGAGGATGGGTACGATCCCCCCCCCCCTTCAATCCAGATGGCTGGAACAGTCGCCTCTATTTTACTTTATGTCCTTTATCAGTGACATGAAAGGGGAACAATATGCCTCTTCTCCACCATCAACAATATGGTGTCATTTGGAGCAGATTATCCCCTGTTGAAGAGGAGTGAAATAAAATAAAAGACGACAAAAGAGGGACGAGGAGAGAGAGGGAGCGAGAGAGGAGAGAGCGAGCGACGGGAGAGAGAGAGAGCAAGAGAGATGGGAGATAGAGAAAGCGAGATAAAGACAAGAAGAGAGAGATAGACGGGAGAGAGAGAGAGAGAGAGAGAGAGAGAGAGAGAGAGAGAGAGAGAGAGAGAGAGAGAGAGAGAGAGAGAGAGAGAGAGAGAGAGAGAGAGAGAGAGAGAGATGAGAGCCAAGGTTTCTCTACTCTCAACAGGAAATCGTCTCATCCGCTATATCTTATTTTGGGAGTGTAATCTGTAGAAGTGCTCAGTTATCCCCTTATAAATGCAGTGCAAGTACCCTAATTCCCACCTGTGTTATAATTCCTAATTCTGAATGTGCCTTTGCAGTTCTTCTAATGTCCAATTAGTGTTATGTCCTGATCTAATGACGCATGTATTCATGCTTGAGGGAGTGAACTGTTCCATAGGAAGGGAATGGTCGTGTTTATGGAAGTGTTTCCGTGAACCAACGGTCTTTCTTAGGAAAGTCTAACTGCATCGCGGCTAGATTGGTGAAGACCAACCAGGTGAGGCACAGCTAATGGTAATGTTTGGATACATTCACCAGCAGCACTCAAATAGACATGGCGAGTAGTCACACGACCACATATAAATCGAAGGTTGAAGAAATATCACTTTCTTTCTATGTTTTTTCTCTACTAGAGCCATTCGAGCTGCCGTCAGTTGTAATGCAATACAAACTAAACGCAATATCTTTTGTCATATTTGACTGCGCACTTCACTCAGACCGAACCATTGTGTGGTAGCAGAGATTCAAACAACGTCAGCCAAATCCCTAAAGGATAACCAGAATTATACAAGGCTCCGGGTGACCTTCGTGGGACTTCAATAATTCAGAGAGCTCTGTATTATTTGTTCAATCAACTGTGGCTTGGAAACAGCAGGCATCAAATTGATCAAAACATTGGCCGTTATCATTGGACATCAAAACACCAAGCACAGGTAGTGCTTTGCAGACACCGAATTAATGGACGTGGCAGACTGGGAGCATTACACAGAAATAGAGACAGAAGGAGACAGGAGGGTGTGTGTGTGTTTGTGCGAGTATGTGTGTGTGAATGTGTGTGAGTGTGTGTGAGTGTGTGCTTGTATGCGCACACGCGTGTGTGGTTGTGTGTGTGTGTGTGTGGTTGTGTGTGTATGTGTGAGCGTGCGCGCGTGTGTGTGTGCGTGTGTCCGTGAATGGAAGAAAGCGAAGAGATTGAGAAAGACAGTGTGAGAAAAGAGAGACGAAGACAGCAGAGAACGAATTATTGGGATCAAGCCAGATGCTTCAGGTCGCCATAGAAACTCCCCGCACTTCACATTCTTCCCTCCCTCCAGCGCCACCCTCCCCTCCCATCTCCCCCCACCCACCCACCCACCCACCCACGCCCACCTCCCCCTCCACCTCCTCCTGTAGGTTTCTTTATTTATTTCGTTGTCAGCAGTTCCACAATAACTTAATTAAAGCCTCTAGCTCTCATGCTGGGGGAGATGATGGGGGGAGGGGAGGCCAGAGAGAGAGATGATTGGTGATGGATTACCATCACGTCCCCACAGCTCCTCTCTCGTCACCAAGAAGCCTGAATGAACGTCACCGTCGTAAAGCGCAGACGAGAAAACCAGGGTGCTTTGTTAATTTGTCTCAAAAAACGACAAACGCTTCGCGAGTCGAGACTTTTGGGGGCTTTTTGTTTACGAAGGTAATACATGTGTTGTTGCGTGTTGTTCTTGGGAGTCTAAACGCCTGCTGTCTGCCGCTGGGCTGAGTAGGTGTTGCCGGCAGAAGTGGGTTACCTGTGTTACCTCATCGCATGTCACAACGGCAGTTAAGGCCGTCATCATCATCATCGCCTCAACTGATTTACAAGCACAGATTTTTTTCTTTTCTTCCCATCAGATCTTCATATTTTTTTTTCCCCCTGTGCCGCCAATAAGGTCATAGACATTTGCATTGCAGTTTATTTTGAGTCTAGAATGATTTAATGCTCCAACGCTCCTAAAATAGCTTTGAGAATATTCCACACTGCCGCTGACGGAAAGTTGTGTTCCTGCTACCGACTTGTTTTTCAGTTTTTGGAAAAGATGGATGTCTATTTTTGAATGTTTCAGAAGCAAAAAATCTCCTGGATTTTTTTTTTTAATATAGGTAAATGTTATTAGTCCGTATAGTGTATGCTATATACGTCAGTTGATGTCAAAGTCAAATACAGCGAAAATGTTTTTATGGGAGGCTTACAATGAAACAGCCAACCGAGTCAGATAGGAGGCTGTGCTGAAAACTGTTATTGACAACTATTAACTTAGTGACCTTACGGTGACTCGCCTCCAAACCCCTGCATGTGTAATTAAAATGATCCCCTTGAGTGGTGTAGCTTTGGCCAGTGAGCGGCCTTTCAGTCAGAAGACCACCAAAAGTAACAAACAACCAATTGCGTTGCTTCAGGTGATTGTTAGTGGCTGGTGGTTGTTGTTGTTGTTGTTGTTGTTGCTGGGGTTTGGCAGGGTTTTCTTTATATGAAGCCTGTGTGGCTACGTGGTTTTCTCAGCAGGGTGAACGTCTGGTTACAAACATCTTTCTTTTCTTTCCGTTATGGTGTTACAAGTAGCATACGGGGGCCCAACTGAATAGCACTTAGGAGAGTGTGTCTGTGCGCGGGCTTTTGTGGGCTGTCTCTCGCTGCTAATGGACTGTCCTCAGCCAGGGGTGCTATCCATCACTCGCACTACCTGAAGTCAGGGGCCTCGATAAAGATTAGGACTGTTAGGAGAAGATGGATAGGCCGGGCCCTCAGCCAGTCGCTGCTAAGCGTCGTCCCACCGAACGCAACTAAATTAAATGTAGAAATGCTCAGAGGGAACGCAGATTAACCTAGTTAGACCAGACAGGGCTGGGGTGTCATGGCCCGCCCCCTCCCCCCCCCCCCCCCCCCCCCCCCCCCCCCCCCCCCCCCCGCCCCCCCACCCCGTTTCTTAACATATTCATTTGATTTGACTTAGCAACCGGTTTCGAAAGGGTGGCTGCGGAAGCAAATAGTGTAGAGAAGAAAGAAGGAGAGAAAAAAACAGCAACCTCGCCAGCAGGTTAAACTCCCAGCGGGCGTCAGTGACCTGAGACATTTTCCCAATAGACACGAAAAAGAAAAAAAAACAACAGTGGCGAGCCAACAAGCCGATCCTGCTACACCCCCTCGCCTCCACCCTTCCCCCTCTCTCCTCCTGCCTGCGGGAATTAGTGAAAGAGTAAAGCAATCGTTAAAGAAGTCCATATTTGATTGACCTTTGTTTCTCAGATTACACTTCTTTTGGTCTTTTAAAAGGTTGTTGGTGCGGTGCCCTTTTAGACCCAGTGGTTATGGATTTGTTTCCCCTTATTGAAATAGTGAGACTCGGGTTGGCTGAAGTGGCCTTCCAACACCCTGCGTTGGAAGCCATTAAATGGATCCGAGCGACCCGGAGGGTGGGTGTGGGGGGGGGGGGGGGGGGGGGGGGGGCGGCACACTGTGATGTGTTATTTTAGTTTAACTGCGTAGGACTTCTGTTAGTGCCCTGTGCATCGAACGGCATCCACAATACGACTCTGACCCAACTATTTTGTAATAGTAATATTAGGGCTGTGGTCAACCAAATCAAACCTTGGTAGACTGACATTCGACCAACCGACCGAATTGTATTACTATAATTTCTTCCCCGTCGACCAATCGATTGGTCGACGGGGAAGAAATTATAGTAATACAATTCTTCCCGTTATCCCTAGATTAACTTAATCGGCCATAGTGCCAGGACCAGAACTTGACAGCCCTAAGTAATAGTCAACGTACGTTTGCATTTAGTCGTACAGCAGGCGCTTTTATTCAACGCTAGCTTACGAGCTAGTCTGAGGACATCCATAGCCTACCATCAAAATTGGAGTAGCAACAAAAAAGTTCCAAGTCACAGTAGAAACAGTACTATATGTATATGAGTTCTATTATGACCACTACCACTAATTCATGCATTAATTCATAAATCATTCTATATCATCCTGGACCTTGGGATTCATTCTTCTGGCGTCCTCTCTAGGCTGAAGTCAAATGAGCCGGCGCCAATCCCTCCAAAGCATTTCCTAATGTAACCTTCACATCAAGCCTCCTCGGTGTCCTGTAGTCCCTGCTAACTGCCTTTATCCTCGTGTGTCCATCAATCACGCCTGTGTGTCTGTGTGTTTGTGTGCGTGTGTGTCTTTGTATGTAATCTGTGTGTTATCTGTGTGTGTGATTTATGTGTGTGTGTGTGTGTGTCTTTGTATGTTATCTGTGTGTGATTTGTGTGTGTATGCATGTGTGTTTGTATGCGTGTGTGTGTGTGTGTGTGTGTGTGCGTGTGTGTCTTTGTATGGTATCTGTGTGTGTGATTTGTGCATGTGTGGCCGCGTGTGTGTGTGCGGGCATGTGTGTGTTTCGTATTTGTGCGTTTGTCATTTGTGGGTGTGTTGCTGTGCTAAACCCCCACGTGCATCATGGCTGACTGCTGCAAGGGTATAGGGAAAGGAGTAGCTTTTCTCATTTCCTCTGTTCTAGAGCTGAATCACATTAGCACACTGACAGGGAGTATGACTGGCCCATAAAGCATTCCGCTTTGCCTCTGTCCAAATGAGAGATGTGTGGGGCTGCTCGACACTGCAGGTGCTCCACCCAGGAGCCCACTGGTACAACAAGAATATTGAAAATCATTCTCCCGCCCACCCACCTCCCGTTCCGTCTCCTCCCCCCTCTGGCTTTCCTTCTCTGCTCCATTTTGGAGCCGACCGGAACGCCCCGGCCTGATCAGATACAAGGAGGAGGAAGAGGAAGAGGAGGAGGAGGAGGAAGAGGAGGACAAAGACAAAGAGGAGAAGGAGGAGGGGGAGGAGGAGGGGGAGGAGGAGGAGTAGGGGAAAGAGGAAGAAGAGAACGGGGAGGGAGAAACATTGATTAACCAACACATGCAGTTTGCATCGTCAGGGCCATGAGCGCATCATCTGCTCATCACGGCTGCGAGCTGATAAACTCCAACAGTTCCAGTGGAGAGCTGGCACCGCCGTGCCAGTCGGGGGGTGGGGGGCAGTGGGCAGTGGGCGAGCTGTGTGGCGCGGGGTGACGCGGGGCTAACAGGCCAAGGTGTCACCAGGGAGCAGACTGTTATTATCCGCCATGAAAATCCATGCTATCCTGACGGCTACAATTAGTGTCAGCCGGGGTATTGAGTCTTTTAAAAAGGAGCCCTGGCCTTTGGCTCTCAGCCTGGACGCCTCTAATGACTCATTAGCCGCCTGGCCTCTCCTCTCGCGCGTCGGGCCCCATAATGGCACACCTTTCATCTCTTCTACAGAGGGCCTGTCGTCGGCCATTAGCAGCGCTCTCAAGTCCTATTACCTGGGCTCCCGTGATGAATGGACGGGGCTCGTCTGCCAAGCAACGTATCTCTTGTTATCTCATTGGCCGCCCCCCCCCCCCCCCCCCCCCCCCCCCCCCCCCCGCCACTCCACTCTTTGAATCCCCTCCCCCGCGCCGACCCCTTTAAGTGTAATTGATAATTGATATGATCTCCCTCGATTACCAGAACACACTGGATCTCTCTCTCTCTCTCGCTCTATTTTTATATATATATATATATATAATATATATATGTGTGTGTGTGTGAACGTATGGGGCGAGTATGCTAGTGTTAATGTAGTTATATGGTAATTTGATGCTATTGTTTTGCTTGCATAATTACAGTTGGTTTTATTTTATTATTTCGGTTGTTTTTTTGACACAGGGAGAGCTGTTTTAGATTTAGATGTTGTACATCGCCACGTTTGGTTCAGACTGATCCTCTGTTTGGAATAGAAGACAGAAACACTTCTGATGAGAGTTCAGAGGTTTGCTTTTAAAACCTTGCTCGAGGATAGCTCGAAAGACAACATAACTTCCATTTCCTGCTTATTTGTATTTTACAAGAATTATTTACAGAGTCATAACTTCTGTCGGTTATTGCAGGCGGCCACAGAAAAGGAAGTTGAGAACGGGAAAAACAATAGAGTCGGGAACAAAGGAGCTTGTCTGCTTTGATTCTATATTCACCGTCGAGAGCGTGTGAGCAAGACGAGCAGTCCTTAAGCGAGTGCGTTCGTACTTTCTGTGAAGAGGACAAGAGACAACCGGCAACACACATCACCAGCACAGCGGCCCTTTACAACCCAGAACTTTGCTCAATGGTTTAAACCCCATCTCCTCAGTGGGAAACTTCTCTGCCAGCTAGAGAGAGAGAGACAGAGAGAGAGAGAGAGAGAGAGAGAGAGAGAGAGAGAGAGAGAGAGAGAGAGAGAGAGAGAGAGAGAGAGAGAGAGATAGTCTGTCAAACTGAGGTCTCTCGTATACGGTTGAGGCTACGTGCCGCTGTGTGTGCGTGCACGCGCGTGTGTGTGTGTGCGCGCTTCTAAGTTAAAAGAAAATTAAAGTCTGTTTCTTTTTCTTTCTGTTGTGCCGTGGAGGCCACCAAGCCGGTGGTACGAGGTAGTCTGGGCAATGTTGACAGCTGTAAGAAAGTATGGCGGAAACCTATTAACTTCCAATCTAGCAATTTCTCAAGTGAGCAGGAAGCAGCATTATAATGAACTCACAGTTAATTCATTATTTCATGTACGGCTCTCTGGTGCAAATTGATCAGAGCGAAAAATGTAAATAACACACACACACACACACACACACACACACACATAATAAATAAATAAATAAATAAAGTGACACGAGTTGGGTAAAAATCAGAGGGCAAAATTTATGGGCCCATTCCAGCAGAAATAAAAGGTGAAAAAAAAAAAGAAGTGAAGGAAAGCGAGGGCAGAGGATTGGCTCTCTGTTGCCAGAGCCCTCGGAATGTCAATGCTAATTCTATTCATTGAATTGGCAGTTGCCAGCCTCTTGCTCAGGCAGAGCAGCTAACTTAGACAGCCTTGGATTGCTTCTAACCATTGACCACCGATGCATTTCTTCTTATTATCAGGCGTACGGCTGCTCGGTGTGTGCGTGCGTTCGCCTTTACCTTTCTCTGGGCTCTCTTTCCTCGGGGCCGCGGTCCCGTCTCCTTGTCTGCTTCCTTTGGCTGTCACATCTAAGCTCATTAAATAAAAAAAAAAGGCCACCCTGGGGGCATTACAAGGGTCTTACATTCTAATGAAAGGGCCCTTTAATGATGACCCCGGATCATTCCACCGGTGGGCGGGGGAGGGGGGGTGGACTTAGCTGTCGCTCATCCCTCACGGCCGTTATTTTCCTCGTTTGTTCAAAAACGTTGGTCCTGCAGATAAACCAAGCCAACCTTTGGGGTTCTGCTTATTATTACAGCCGTCGCCCGTTCCACTGTGTCCCTGTACATCTCCATGTCTCTTTCTGAACCCTCTTCGCATGGCGGTCTCCCGGATTTTGGTTTTGACACATTTATTGTATTGGATCGTTGACTCTTGTTTAAAAGAGTATCTTCTATGTTTAGCTGGTTCTCGGCAGTGATGGGCAAATACAGTGGAGTGAACGATAATAATGAATGGCATGGCGTGGTAGTCCTGAAGAGTTGGCTTCGCTGCGCAACAATATAAAACTTAGCCGTTTGCTTTTTGCTTTTTGCTTGGCAGTCACACTATGTTATCTCTTTTGTTAGCCCTGTTTGTGCTGCTGCTTTTCCTGGCAAGGGGTTGTTGGAAGATCTGTAGACCTGCAACAGTAGGGAGGGCTAGGGAATTGGCCCAGAGTAGGAAGAGTCAAGCGCTACCCGATTGCAACATCCGGCGTTGGAAGAGACATCCTTGTGTTTTCATTGAAGCCCCTCATTGAGCCAGGCAACACAACACTTCACTCACACTTCTATCCTGGACCCCCCTCCTCATTCCAAACTACTTTCACCCTTTTCCCATCCTTCAGTTGGGCCGCAGCATGGAAACTCTTCTCTGGTTCAGTGCTGGACAAGAAATCCAGCACGCCATCCAAGACACAAGTTTAGTTTATTCTGTAAATATCCCAAAAGCGAGGGACAGTAATAGAAGTAAATCCCAGAGCGCCGTTGTGTTTTTTTCCCATTCTGTTGTTCAACAGAATTACATCTCGGGGGAGGGGCTGGGGAGCTTTTTAATGAAATAAGTTTCGACTCCGAACTCGTGTTGTTGTCGATATGTATTTGCATTGCTCATATTCTTTCCTTCTCCAAAGACACCTCACAGTCGCTCTGGGAGATGCATAAGTATCTCTCCCTCTGTCTCTCTCTCGCTCTCTCTCTCTCTCTCGCTCTCTCTTTAGACATATGGGAAAATGCTGGGCACTAGAATGTATGAGATAATCTCCCTTTCCTCCATTTCACCTGAAGCTGGAGATGGATGTTTTTCTTTTTCTTTTTTAACATGTGGCGCTACAGCGTGCCGAGGAGGAATGGGCTAATCTGCGAAATGCGAGTCTTCTGCTCACTAGAACATTATGCTCACTGATTTAACGTCTGTCCCTCTGTCCCTTTCCTCTAGGTAAGCACTTTCTCACTCCTGTGATTGTGGAGGGGAGGGCTCGGGTGGAGGAACCAGAGGTGGGGGGGGGGGGGGGGGTGTTGGCGGTGTTGCCGGTGGGAGTGGCGGTGAACGGCGAGCTTGGGGGAGATTGAGGTGATGTAACCGCAGAATCACACACACCACGCCCATGTTCACGGGCCCACCCGGACACATCCCACTGTCCCAAACACAGTGGGACAGACCAAGCAGGGCAGTCGCGCCACGCCCAGAGACATAGTTTTATGTTTGACCGGTCTTGATGCGCGTTCATTTTCCGTTTTTACGTCTCAATGAAAAACCACGAATCTCCCAATCTCTGCAGCTGCAACGTATTCGTCTTTCACCAAAATCAACCGAGGTGGCCCTCCGCAAAAGCAACCCGCGCTCACGCAAATCAGAGTTAAACGGGAGTTAGCCACGCATCTCAGGGAGTTACACACACACACACACACACACACACACACACACACACACACACACACACTCACACATCTCGGGATAACCAGTGCAATGAATGCGCAATGAATCCCGAGTAGGCAGGACAGAAACGGCTCCTCACTGCTGCGGTGCAGAAGCCGGCCGGCACCCCAGGTCTGCGGAGGAGTCCGCTGACCCCGGTCTCCATTATGCATGAGGCCTGACCACCCTTCACCGGCTGTCACCGAGCTGCCCACTGACTCCCATCTGGGCCCAGGGGGATGTCACCGGGCTCCATCGATGAGACGCTGTAAGATGAGCCCGCTGACACGGAAACCCACCCCCCCCCACCCCATCCGCGGGCACCCCACACTTACTATGAACCCCCGCACACACCATCTCTCTCTCCAGGCCCCTCTCCTGTCCCCTCTCTCTCTCTCTCTCTCTCTCTCTCTCTCCTCTCTCTCTCTCTCTCTCTCTCTCTCTCTCTCTCTCTCTCTCTCTCTCTCTCTCTCTCTCTCTCTCTCTCTCTCTCTCTCTCTCTCTCTCTCTCTCTCTCTCTCCCACACTGTGTGGAGGCTCTGTGTGGAGCCACTGCTGGCTCTCAGGGGGGGTGGGGGGGGGGGGGGGGGGGGAATGATACAGAGAGAGCTCCGTTGCACATCCCTCTCCAGAAGAGGCCCCCGGTGTATGGCGGTCGCACATGGCCGCGCGTTATGTCTGCTCATCTCATCTCACTGCGGGGCCCTTCATTAGAGAACGGCTGCCCCCCCCCCCCCCCCCCCCCCCGTCGCATGTAAAGCTGAGGCATGTGTGAAAGGCCCCGGTCCGGGAGCCTTTAAGCACATGGGGCCGATAGCGCCGGTCAGCGTGGCTGGGAGGACTGTGTGTTCACCATGTACCCCCCCCCCCCCCCCACACACACACACACACACACACACACACACACACACACACACACACACACACACACACACACACACACACACACACACACACACACACACACACACACACACCACTCTCCCCTCCGTCCCCGTTATGGGGAGCAGATGGCGGGATATGCGGGAGACCACCCCTACTCTCCCCTCAATCTGGACAGGCAGCACCCGTCTCTCTGCGCACGCAAGAGTTTGTTGGGAAGCTGAACTTGCGTTTAGCTGCGTCGCGGCCCCGGAACCTGCGAGCACACAGGCAGGCGTGAGAGCAAAGGGGATCGGAAAGGACGGCCATTTAAAGGTGTTTTTTTCTCTCTACTATTTCTCTTTCCGACCACAATAAATACCATAATGTTACACTGTGTGTTTAATGATAGCCATCGTAACTGTCTGTTCCTTTTTGGAAATCCTGAGATTACAATGTCGGGGGCTTAATAAGCACACACGCCGGTGCAAACACATTACGCAAAGCCGCTCATA
>JACYXH010000764.1:0-42500 GCA_026745465.1 Lota lota
CCCCCTCTATAGCTCTCCTCCCCCCTTCCTCTGTGGTGTAATCGTGTCTACCCTGAGCCTCTATCGCTTTCTCTCTCACTCTCATTCTCTCTCTGTCTCTCTCTCTCTGTCCGCCCAGTCCCACACCTCTTCTCATCCTCCCATTCCGGTCCGGGCCTTTTGTATATTTGCTGCGTGGGAAGCTTTCTGATAACAAGTGACTGTGTGTGTGAATGTATGTGTGTGTGTGTGTGTGTGTGTGTGTGTGTTTATTTGTGTGTGTGTGTGTGTGTGTGTGTGTGTGTGTGTGTGTGGGAGTGGGAGTGCTTTTCTGTGTGTGTGTGTGCATGAGTCTGGCAGCACATTTTTGCATGTGCATGTGTCCTTGAGTGTATGTGCTTGTAGATTACAGAGACAGAGCATGGGATAGCCTATATTGACTCTTTCACTATCTCTTTCCTGGTGTTTCTGTTCTGTAGTTCGTGCTACCGTATCATTTGCCTCCGAGGTCTGTCCTGTGGGCGGCTAGTTCACAAGCTCAGGAGGTATAAGCAGGCCTACCTACCAAACCGGAGAGGCGCTGGTTCAATACCTGGTTTCTCCCTGGTTCAAATGTTGAGGTGTCATTGAACATAACACCAAACACTGCCTTCCAAGCAAAGGTTGTTGCCTTGTGTGGCTGACCCTGCTTTGAATGTGTGTACATGAGTTGATGTTAATCACTTTGAGCCACTGTAGAAGAGACTTGTATAAGGGCAGCCCCTTTAAGGAAGTACACAGTTGCTTCTTGATGTCATATAAACTGAATGCTGGAAAACATGACAGTAAGCCACGCACATATATGCACACACAGACACACATAGGGCCCAGCATATAGGGCGACACCTAAAGCTGCATTCGGTTTTAGAGTGGCCAAGCTTCAACACACCACTAATGAAGCAGCAGCAGTGTACTAACAATACATTGTGTCGGAAAGCCTTTAGTTTGTGTGTGTGTGTGTGTTTATGTGTGTGTCTGTGTGATGGCTGTGTCAGCATCATTTATTTTCAAGGATTAGTCATAGTCAGAACATTATTTTCCTAAGAGCGCTTCGCGTACAATTGAGCACACAGCTCTTTTGTATTAAATCTTTTATATATTTTCCATCACTTTGTTCTGATAGCTCTTTACAACCTCCCCGCCCTACCCCTCCATTGACTATAATCTAGCCCCGCCCCTGAATGACCAACCTCTTCAGTCGCAGCAGAAAATGCAAAACGAGATTAACTGCATGTGTAACAAGATACCTTCCCATCCTTTACATCATTCAACTCCTCTTTTACAGACAGCAGCACAGATATAAACCAAACCCAGGCACGCACACACACACACACAGGCACACGCACACACAAACACAAACACAAACACACACGCACATACACACACACACACAGACGCACACACACACACTCACTCACACAGTCACTCACTTACATACACAGAATGAATGTTCCTTAATACTTGTGTAGTTGGACAAAATGTGCAGTGTTCTGCTTCCTTGTGCAACGTTCCAGGGTCCAGATAATATGAATGTTTTATGCCCTTTCATCTGATATCAGGGTTTTTTCTTTTTTCTCTCTGAGCACCCTGTGGGTCACCGTCTTGAGAGTGGGTCCATGTAAGCGTAATCATTTTGTTTCATGGAGGAACCAATATGGACAGTCTTGATACAGGCGGACCCGTCTCTCCCCTCCCCCCCCCGTCCCCGTCCCCACCTCCCCCGGCCCGCCGCTCTTATTGGTCGGGGACTTGGTGTGCGCTCTTGACAGAAATTAATCCAAGCAAAGCAAAGCACATTTTGTACAGGCTGGCCCCCCACACACTCATATATACAGAGACATGGGTATACCCACATGGACACGCATAAACACGCATAAACACACGCACACATGCACACATACACACACACAAGCATGCACAACACACACAGGCATACGCACATACATGCGCGCACACACACACACACACACACACACACACACACACACACACACACACACACATACGCTATATATTACTTACACCACTTAGTACACAAATACAGACAAAATGAGTACTCTTAAGGTTCATCTTTACCATCACCACCACCCCCAATACCACCATCCCAGCGCCTCATGTCTTCACAGTACAGGTGATTATGGGCTGTATCTGGGAGACATGGTTAATTTCGCTGTGCATGTTTTGTAGTAGTGTTGTTAATTGAAAGCCTGGTTGTGTGTGTGTGTGTGTGTGTGTGTGTGTTTGTGTGTGTGTGTGTGAATGTGTTCCACAGCTCCAGTTTAACCCTCTGCCTCCGCAAAGCCAAGTAGCTGCTGCTAATTCAACCACAATCCCCCGAGACGGTCGCTCATGTTAATTGACTTGGTTGTGCACCTGTTTGTTTGTTTCTGTGTGTGTGTGTGTGTGTGTGTGTGTGTGTGTGTGCACGCGCACATTAACATGTATGTGTGTATATTCATACACAAATCACTTTACAATCTCTTGTATAATCAGCACTTCACCCCCACCCACCACCACCAACACAAACAAACACAAACACACACACACACACACACACACACACACACACACACACACACACACACACCTTATACACATCTTAACTGGGTCTTTTGAATAAGAGTCCGTGGAAGTCCCAGTAGGTGGGGCTCCATCCTGACCCTGCAGCCCAGGTGTAGTGACCCAAGGACAGGGTGCCTTCATGGGCTGCCTGACAAGCTGCCCTCATTACGGTTAAGTGGTGTGGAATTGAAGCCGACAGAAACCAGAGCTAGCATAATTCTAAGTGTAAAGCTAATCCATTGTTTTGGCTGGTTTCTATGTACCCATTGTATAAGTGTGTGTGTGTGTGTGTGTGTGTGTGTGTGTGTGTTGGTGTATGGATGTATGTGTGGCGTGAAAAGATAGAGACACGGTGATGGGGATGGTTTGTGTGTTTCTGTAATGGCAATCATTAATTTATTTCCTTTGAATAGCACAGGTGTGAAATTACATCCCACAGAAGTGTTTCTCACACACTCCCATATCCTGGTGGTGACCATAAGCACTTTTACACACACATACACACACACACAAAAACATTTGCACTTAGGCACTCACACAAACACACACACACACACACACACACACACACACACACACACACACACACACACACACACAATCACACATGCATGCACAGTAACTCACACAAACACACGTCAGCCCTCTATGTACAGCTATATTATTTCTATATTTTCTTACATCTATCCATCCATCTATCCATCCATTCATCCTATCTAAAGGAAACTCCTCATACAACTCTTAATAGCTTATTACCGACAACAGTGACATCCACAACACCAGAGTTTTCCTTGTGCTCTCAGGCATCGCCTTAACAAGCAAATACCAGTGAGACACATTCCCCTCCACCGCCATGTTGCTAATTGTTGTCCAAAAGCACAGGAACTCACGGGTCACAGGTCGGCAGAATCCATGCTCATGAATGAATCATAAGCATGGATTTAACTCACAAACATCTATGTTGAGTGACCGAAGGGCAGGTGTACGTGTACGGGTTAGGTGGGTGCTGTGCACGCATGTATACACTGGTTTTTTGTTCCTTCCTGTCGATACAAAAACAAACTAACAGCCACATATAGAGCCGCTCTGGCTGGGACCTCTAATGGGTCCTATTTATAAAAAAACGGACCATTCCGGATGAATATGTTTTGTGGGATTTCAGTCACCGTCTGCAGAGTGGTGGTGTGGCCGCTGCAGGGCACACTGGTGAGGCAGGGGGAGATGGAATCAAGTGAGACAATTTATAACAGTTAAAAACCAAATGGACTGGGAACCCTGAGCCGGGCTGAGTGACTGACAGCAACCATAATGAGCCTTAGGGACCCCCACTACCCACACATACACGCACATACACGCACACGCACACACGTATGCACACACACACACACACGCATGCATGCACACACACAGTCACACAAACACACACACGCAGACATTCACACACACGCAGACACTTCCTTACTGGTTTGCCGTCGTGTACATGCATGATTGTTTGTTTGCGCATGTGTGTGCAGCCACCGCTGCCATCTGTCTCTGCTTCCTACGTTGTAAATCCATTTTATGCCTCCCCTGCATTATTCCCCAGTCTTAAATGACACACACATACACACACACATTGCATTGACTTACTCTGTGCTACAGCAAGAACAAGCTAACACACAGGGATGGGAGGTTCCCCATGGAAACCGTTTGTGTGTCCAGTTAAATCAAACATCATCTTCCTACTCCTGTTTAGATGTTTTTTACCACGGTCTGGTGCTGGCGAAACATCAACAATGAGAAAGCAGTGTGTTTCTACTGCAGCATCTCCTAATACTTGTGTAAATATTAATATTTTCAACTGGGTCGCTGTTGTATAAACAGCACGTGAGGAACTCTAACAATGATGTTGTCTCTGGAAGTTGACAGGGATTGATATTGGCTTTGAAACACCAGTCTAAATACACAAGTCACTCACACACACACACACACACAGTGTCATACACACACACACACACACACACACACACACACACAATGTAAATAAAAGAAACACCCTAAATACCAACTTGACTTTTAAAAGCAATGTATACATACGATATCAACAGTAGTATTACAACTCACCTCTCGGGATACAAAATATTCAACGGTGGAACGTTGAATATTGTTAATTCCATGGGAATTAACAAGGAATCAACAGAAATACAGTGGAACCCTCCCTCGGCCCCTCCTCACAGGGTGTTATCCCTTTGTTCACCAGATCAGAGGCAGCCCCTGTCAGAGTACACTGCCCAGACACTCGTGCATCGCTCCAGCGGCCCCTGTGTCGTTGACCGACCCCTCGCCTCATCATTAATAGTTAGACATTGGCAGCTGAGTCAGCCCCCCGCCGCCACCCCCCTGGTCAGGGTTTGGGGAATGTATTTAATGAGGACTACTCCTATATGCTGTGTGTTGTTTATCATCGCCATCACAACTACAGTCGCAGCTCATAATTCACGGTGAAGGAGGTTATTATGATTAACGTTAGTGACAGCTAGAGGGTGCTTGATCTAACCCCTTGTCTGTTAACCACCCGGCTGGCCTTTGGAAAGCTACTGTTGAGGAAGGCAACGCAGGTGTTGGTTCCCCCCCCCCCCCCCCACACACTCTGATGATGAGGTTTTAATGAACCCCAAAGAGGAAAAAAGATTTGAGAGCAGCAACAGATTGAATAGAACCACTTTAAAATATAAATGAACACTCAAGAAAAATAAAGAGTCTGAAAGAAAAAATATGAGTAATTGTATGCCAGGTTAAAAATATATGTTTTCAGCCATCGTTTAAAGATGGTTACAGAGTCCACATCTCTTATACTTTTTGGCAGGAGATTCCAAAATGTTGATGCATAGTGGACGAAGGCGGCTTTGCCAATATTATTTTGGGGAACCTTCGGTACGTTTGGAAAACCTGCCTCAGAGGACCTGAGGGCTCGTGATGGTAAATAGGACACCAGGGACTCTCATGTGTATGGGGCTGCTAAACCATTAAGAACCCTAAAAAAAAGTTTAATAATTGGATTATCAACTCTAAAATACACAGGGAGCCAGTGCAGTGCAGCCAGTACTTGTATTGAATAAGTTAATTGTTCTGTAACATGGATGCCAGGTCATTATCGTTAGTCCTCTAGTCAGTATCAGTAAGGTTAAAAAACATTCTTGCTATGGTACATCCAATCCTTGGTCTCATTCCCTCCTTATCTCTTGTTTTAAATATAATGCTATCCCCACATTCCTGGCTGGTTTAACCAACATGCTAGTAGTGCTGCATGTGTATCCTGTTCAAATGGAGCATCTAATGCTAATCTGTGCTAATCCTCTGAGAGGCAGAATGATCAAACTGCTTTCTAGTTAGCCTTCAGAGGCGTAGCGCTCGGGGACACACTGGCGCTCAGGGTGACTTTGAAAAAGCCAATATCTCAGCTTTACAGCACTTGCATATAAACATACATAGGAAGTGTATCACACATACACATGTAAAGTACATCGCACACACACGTAGTATATCAGCTCACAAATATGCACAAACGTGTGCACACAGAGGTAAGCACGCGCATCCACACACACACACACACACACGTATACATACAAATGATCATTGTTTTAAACCAGACAAAGACAGAGCTCCGCACACGCAAAGAGGGAGAATAATGCAGTTCTGTGACAGTGTTAACTACACTTCCTCTGAGCTGTTAAGTGGAATCCTATTCTCTCCCCATGCTGATGCCTCTCATCATAATACTGTACGCTGAATACCTGATGCCTGACCTCATTTCAAATGTGTGTAAGTGACAGCACATACGAAGGCCGATGGAGGTGGTGTCATGGTGGTGGAGACGACATAGGAGATGACCTCTATAACCTCTAATCCCCTAATCACCCATGACCTCTATAGGCATAATGATTGTAAGCAAGCGTTGGGGTTCAGCTCCGTTTATTGAAATTGCCAATCCCTGCGGAATTTCTGATTCCACTCACGAATTTGAAAAGTGCCTCTGTAAGTGCGAAACCGAAATGGAAATAATTGTATCCAGAGAGGGAATCCGGCGGTGATCAGAGAAATAGAAGGAGGCAGTTTCAAAATTGCAGATGACAGCTAAAATGATTTTGACATGTGTCAGCAGTTCATTTCCATGCTCCACCACCATTAACCTATTGCAGATATCGTACCCTCAGCGACATCACACAGTGATGATAGCAATTTGATGAATTCAACACATTCATTAGGTTTCTGATGAAAGTGTGGGCTGTCATTTGGTCATCATCACACTAGACGTTGTGTTGTGAATCCTCAAGCACAGTGTTTCTTGATTACTGCTGCTGTTTTGTTATTGAAATGAGAAAAACTGATCAAACTGAACTTTCTCTCTCTCTCTCTGTCTCTATCTCTTTCTCTATATGTATATATATATATATTTATTTATTTATTTACATACATATTTTTCCCCCTTTTTTCCTCAATGAGTAAGCCAACCCTTATTCGTAGAAAAAGAAATCTACATTAAAGATACTTTGTCGAACCAAGTATATAAATATTGTAATTGGTGTAAATATGGTGCAATACTTCTGTGCTCACTGGTGCAAAACGTAAGGCAAAGGCAGGCAGAAATCTCATTACTGCATCATGCTGGTAAGAAAAATATGAAAGAAGCTGGAGAACGAGCAGAAAATACTCTTTCAAATGACTGATTTCTATCATCTGCTACCACAACTCGCCCGTAAGTCGATGTATGAAAACATGAGCAACTTATGCTGATGAGAAATCGCTGGCATTAGTCTCACTTAATGCAATCCTTTCGTCACTCAGCAAAAGTATGATCAGAGGTTTAAACCCTATTTTGAATTTACTTCTAAGATTTCACATTTTGCGCAGCTGGAGGATGTATCCGTGATGAGATAAAACGTGGAAGCGACAAAAACAACAGAAATAGAATCGCAAAAAAAAATCTCTTGCTTGGAGACGGGAAAGAAAATGGGAGATGAAAAAAATGAAAGAGCCCAAGGGAAGGGGATGATATGGTGGTCTGAGATGTTTCACAAATGACCCGGTGGCTCGTGTGCTGGACGAGTATCCTTACTGTCATATGCAAGGTCACTCGCCCCTTGCTGTGCCAACTCTCCCTTAAGGGCTGCCATGTGATGCGATGGGCTGCGACAGGAGCGTGCAACGCCAGGAAAATAATAGCCCGCACACGCACACAACAGTTCATTTTCTGTACATGTTGTTGTTGCCTATGGGTTGCCTTACTATGTGTGGTTAAGGATTAGGGCGATGGAGGGGCGATGGGAGAAGGGATGAGAGATAGAAAAGGAGAAAAAATAAGGAGAAATAGATGGTAAAGAGGGAGGAAGGGCTCTATTCCATCTGGCGTAGAGGTAGACAGAGGAAGATTAACGCAAGGAATCGGGAGGAAAAGAACAACAGGAGAGGCAGTAATGACAGAGCTAAAGAAGAACAGCAGCCATGCATGAGACATTCAGGAAATGAGCTGCGACCACACACTCTTATTCACACGCACGCACACACGTGCACACATGCACACTCACACACACAGTGAAACATACACTCTTTACATATTAACTCTCCCACAAAGTATTACATCCTACTCTGTGCATGCATGTAAACCCTCCCCCCCCCCCCCCCCCCACACACACACACACACTCACACTTGTTGTGTAGCAGATATCAATTAGCATAATTTATTTATGTACTTGCAATCACAAAGGTACAAATGAAAGCTGAATGAACGTAACAGACGATAGAAAGACGATAGTGGATGCATGCCTAATGCTCAACTAGAAGCAGAATGAAATGAATCATAGCTCCTTCATTTCATCTGACAAAAAATTGCAGGAAGAGAGCCTGGCCAAGTGTGAAATAATAAGTGTGAAATATGTGATATTTTTATTGACTTTTCAAATATTTGCTGTTTTGTTCTCATCCCCTCTGTTCCACTCAGAAATACAAGTGGCTTCCAGAGATAATTTCTACCTTTTGATGAAAATAAAATCTTTATTTTGCATTGATTCTGTCCATCTGCCTCACATTTGTCTGCCATTTTGTTTTCCATCTTTCTCCTACTCCTCTACCATTTCTTGCTCTGTCTTATCAATCGGTTTCATTCTTCTCTTCTTCCCGAATACATCTCTTCCTGGCATCACCTGGGGCTTTCATCATCGCAGGGGGTGCATCCTTTATGAGAACGGCACTATTGGCAGACATGCGCCCTTGTCAGACGCATTTATTGCGCTTGCATGGATATGAGAAGTGCCCTAAAATGCACCACTTTTTTTGGAAGTTTTGCAGGTTGGCAAAAGTTGCACACCAAAGGAATATCAGAAGATATCCTGATATTTAGTCCATATTGAAACTAGCAGCATACAGTGGCGATACGTAGCGGTGTACCCTGGCCTGACACTGAAGTACCATTAACACAGGCAAGGGTTCACATCTAAGGCAATATCATTTGTGTAAAATCTCATGAAAACATTTCTGAAATATATAGCGAAAAACAATTGCATTTTAAATGCTATAGAGGCAACATAATGAGGATAGTCTAGTGGTAAGGATGTTTGAATCCCCTTAGAATGGTTCTGGGTTTGGTGTCCAACTCCCTCTTGGTGATCTGCTTCTGAATTCACTGTCTTACCCTTACCTGCTCCTTAATGACCTTTCTCTGTGTTCACTGTCTAACCCTACCTTGCTACTTGTTGACCTGTACCAGTATTCACTGTCTAACCCCTACCTGCTCCTTAACGACCTGTCTCTGTATTCACTGTCTAACCTCTACCTACTCCTTAATGACCTGTCTCTGTAGTCACTGTCTAACCCCTACCTGTTCCTTAATGACCTGTCTCTGGATCCACTGTCTAAATCCTGTATTTTGCTTTGGACAAAAGCATCTCCTAAATGACGAGTTGAGTAGTGGTAGATAGTGGTGAATAGCATAAGGGCAAATTCAATGACACAGAGCATTAGATTGGTATATTTAATTGTTTCACTTCACTATTAAAACAGTCTAAGGCACATTGATTTCATCTTTGGTTTCCCAGACAACAACAAGCAACTTCCCTGACTTGGCATTGCTTCTACAGCTCAGGAGCACCAATGGGCTATCTGTATGTCTCTCTTTCCCCCACTAATCCAAGTCTAAAGCCGCAAGGCACCAGGTCCTGGCACATAGCTACGGGCTGAAGGCCGAAGCCAACAGAGAAATGAGTTAGAAGCAAAGAAGGATAGTAAAGCAGCCTGTCTTTAGGGGGCGGTTGACCTCTGGGCCCCATGTTCTGGGTTGGCCATGGGCAGCGTGGAACAACAGGAGGGCTGCTAGTTGTTTAGGCAGGAGGGTTCTCCAGAGGGAGGCGTCCTTATAGACGCTGTTCTGACAGGCACGGCAGATAGGACAGATGGGAAGTTAGGAAATTGCATGGTTTTTTTTTTTTACAAAAGAAAAAGAGTTCGGCATTCCAAGGTGGGATTGATTCCAAGGAGACTGCAAAGGCTTAAACTTCCATTCAATGTATGCCTTTTTATTCATGGATAAAGTGACGTTACTGTAGAAGTGATAAAATCCCACAAATCATTTTGCACCATTTAGCTAGTGTGTTTCCTGTGTTCCGTGCCAATCATCCAATAGGACACGTCCTACATATTCTGTTCCAATAGCTTCCCTCCAGGAGGCCATGCGAAGAAGACACCAAATGATTTGAACGCAACAGTGCGTTTAATAACGACTAAATCCATGCTATCAACATGCTTAGCTATGGTTTGAACTGAGTCTGTTCCCTGTGTTGCTATATTTATTATGGGGTGTAATGCGGCTAACACTTGAGACCCTTTGTAAATTGTGTTTTTACACTGGGTATTACTGTAATAATGCGAGCCACACGGATAGTGTCTCAGTGGGCGCTCAGCGTGCTGGTTTCATAGACGATGACATACTTTTCTCTGCTCACAATGAATCGTACAGTGCTCTGGTTCCATCACAAAGCAGCCAGGCTGCACTGATGAGTTCCTCGCACTCACAACCTACTCTTCCATTTCCTTTTTCCTATACTTTGCCCTCTATCTCTCCCTCTGTATTTCGGTCTATTGCTCTCTGTGCCTCTTACTTTCTCTCTCTTTTTCTGTTTCTTCCTTCCCTCTCCCTCTTTCTTTCTAACCTCCTGTCTCTCCATGTTTCTCTCTTCACCCTTCTCTCCCCCCTTTCTCTCCCTCCCCCCTATCTCCGCCCTTCTCTCTCTCTCTCTTTGTCTGTTTCCCTCCCTCTCTCTGAGTCCAACTCTCTCTCTGTCTCTCTCTCCCCCCTCTGTCTTTCTATCCCACTCCCCCCTCCCTCTCTGCACCCTACCTCTCTCTCTCCCTCCCTCCCACCCTCTCTCTATCTTGGACTGAATGAGGGTGTGTGGGTCCCTGTTTTGCCTCATCATCAGGTTGACTGTACTTGCACGCAGGAGGGCTTGGCAATTCTACTCCTCTGTGGTTATCTGTGAAGTGAGATGAGACACTTGCAATTTTGATCTATTTCAACCTTTTTAAACTTAAAAAAAAAGGGTGCATGCATGTGTGATTGTGTGTGTGTGTGTGTGTGTGTGTGTGTCTGTCTGTAAAAGGGCTGGTTCTTCCAACCAGAGCGCAGCGGAAGTTAATAGAAAAAGGAATTGAATAGGAGCACATTAGGGGCCAGCTAATTATGATATTGTAGATGTATGCCCCGACTCTCACCGCTTTTGTCGACCGCCGGACTCACTTCATTCCCTCAATTATTCATGAACAAAGGAGATCTCATTAATTTGACGTGCTAGCAGTTAGCTCACTATTGTGCGCTCACGTTATTCACCGTGCCACAGGTGAAACAGCCACGTTTAACACAATGACATTGTGTGAAACTTTCCGGAAGCGGCCACACACTGACTCACAAAGGGAAAGTTATAGTGCTAAAGCAAGATACATATGTCTCACTCTCCCTTCTCTCACCAGCTCTATCCCCCTCCCCTACTCTTGCTCTCTCTCTCTCTCTCTCTCTCTCTCTCTCTCTCTCTCTCTCTCTCTCTCTCTCTCTCTCTCTCTCTCTCTCTCTCTCTCTCTCTCTCTCTCTCTCTCTCTCTCTCTCTCTCTCTCTCTCTCTCTCTCATCAAGTGACACAGACAATGTGGGCTGAAGTGAAGCATCGGCTGCCGCACACTGGAATCCTAAGCACCAGATATGTCCTGGCTGTTTTTAAATTAAACAACATTGCGTCAAAATCCTCCAGAAGCTACTTATTCATCTCCTTAACTGGAGTCCGGAGGGGTTTTCAGGGCTCACTCTACGGGATTGAGGGAGTCAGCTTGGTGCTGCTGAACGCTGGGTTTTAAGACAGCCAGAGTGCTAAGCAGCTCTCCCATTCAGCCGCTCTCTGTGGTGTTAGGTTGAGTCTGCCGGGTTCCCACAGTCTTGGCAAATCCTCTCCTCCTCCAATCCTCCTCTCAGTGTTCTGTTGTCCCGCCAACGGTGCAGGGGACATTCAGAAGCGCATTGTGGCCTGGTCATGCATGAGGAACAAGGGGCCCCTCTGCATGTGTGTGTATGTGTGGGTGTGTGTGTGTGTTTATGTGTATGTGGTTGTGAGTGCGTGTGCATGGGTGTGTTTGTGCATATTTGTGTGTATGTGTGTACGTGTGAGTATGAGATTAAGCCTGTATGTTGGCATTTCAAAATAAAAACATGCAAATTTAAATGTGACACTCAGCCTTTAAGTCATTGACCCCCCCCCCCCCCCCCCCCCCCCCCACACACACACACACACACACACAGACATGTACACACACACACACACTCCTACACATACTCCTTTAAGTATGTAAAAAAACATTATTTTATTCCATGATCCAATTCAGTCGATTCAGTAGCCTTGCCTTATCAGCCCCCCCCCCCCCCCCCCCCCCTCTAAACAGCTCGTAACAGAGGGACATTAACAGTAAAACACTCATTACTCGCTCCTGCACCTTATGGTGCAACAGTCTGTTGGACCATGCTGGGTAATGTTGAAAGGCTTGGCCATGGGTAATCAATGCATGGTCGTTCTCCACCAATCAGAGCTGTTGGTTTTTACGATCCGGGGACCTGGCAGCCAATGGGCTGAGGCTAGGTTGATACATGGGTCCGTTCTGTGCTGATCTGGCACAACTGAAGAACAAACAGCCCCCGTATGTTATGTATTCATGTGACTTGGCCGGTGGTTTTACCATGACAACTCGGGTCCAGTGTATCTTGGCATGACGCTGGTTCATCGGAAGCGATTCTGTGTGTTTGGTGCACAAAGTCTTTTGTCAACACTGATGATTGTCAGCAGCAGGGATGTGGGCCGCCAGAGCATAATTACCCTGTGTTCTCTCTTTCCTGCAGGGATTAATACATTTTATCCACACATATGATTTTCAACATAATCATGAGTGGTTTCTTGTTTGTGTTTGGACGCGTGGACACTTCTCATGTTGTCTAATGTGTGTTGCAATTTTGGGGTTTCCTGTTGAGCCAGTGTGTAGAAAAGCAGTCCCATTGTATTGGTCTCATGCTGTACGGACATGACCAGCAACTGGTGTCAATTTGTCCTTCTGAGGAGTACTTGTTTGGTACTACTGGTTTAAATGCTTCACTGAGCAGGTTCTTCATCGTTCTCTAAACTGTATTTTCTTCTGTTTAGGTTGACCCGCTTTCTTGGCCAGGTCATTGTGAATCTCAGTTTAATCGAGAGTGTCAGCAAATTGCTCCTGTTTTCTCTTGAACCTTAGAATGAAGCCCCCTACCTATTTGATCAAGTCATTTGATTTTGGTGAAGCAGTAAACTCTTTCATTTCACAGAAGATGATGCTTTGAATGTGTGGATAGTGGTGAGATAGGGGGAGAGACTTCAGAGGGATGGATATCTGTTTCAGTTCCATAGGTTTAAGAGTCGAGAGGCTGAAGAGGGAAGGACTTGACAGGGATGAATTTCCGTTTCCCTTAGCCTACATGTTTCGGAAATTGTTTTGTCAAATACTTCGTCAGAAAATCTTCTTTCCACTGGGTACTGTTACTGTTAACTAACAGCTCACATGAAGCAAGAGGTCAGAAATGGTATTTGGGTAGTAGGATGGACCAGAGCTGATGTAGCGGATGTAGCCAATAATACTCAGCATCCTCTCCTAGCCTGGTTACACAGCAAAGCAAGATGACTGTTGTAGAAACAAACTGACAGGTGTTTTGTGTTTTGTTTGTTTGTGTCTGTATCTGTGTCAGCCTGTATGATTTGATAACACAAGATGTGTATCTGTGAATGCATAATGATATATATATATATATATATATATTGTGTCTGTGCATCAAGTTATATGGGTCTGTGTATCTGCCAGTATGTCTGGTATATATCTGCATGTGTGTTTGTGGTTATTTGTGTGGATCCTCTCCATTGTTTCCTGTGCTTGGGGCATTATGGGCTGTTTAGAAGAGTGTATGTTTGCGTTTCTTTTCATCACGTTCTATTTTTGCTGAGCCTGAAACGCAGCGCAGCGCACAGCCTCCGGCGCCGCACCAGAAACACACTTCCCAGTCATGTCCTTTTGTTATTGTTTCACGGTTACATCTTCATTCACAAAAAGGGGGAAGGGGAATAAAAACAAAATACGGCGAGTCACACTCTGTGTAAATGAGCGATTCAGCACCAAGAGGGTATAATGGTGTATTGGTTTTCTCTCTCTCTCACTTGTTCTCTATTTCCTCTACCTCATTGATTGTCTTTCTCTCTCTCGCTCGTTATTTGTATGGGTGTCTGCTAGCCAGCATGCTAGCCAGCAGGGCCTGTTTATGATGATGATGATGCCAGTAATAGAAATGCAGGAGGTGAATAGCTGAATAATGACCAGCAGTGACATCAACAGACGCTTGGAGCCTCTGCATTAGCAGGGTTTTATGTCCTCAGTGCAGCCAGCCACTGGGGCCTCCAAGGGCCCCACAGGGTCGGATTTGGCCCCGTCAACCGGCTGACGAGCCGAGTGGCCGACCGCCGGGTTCCAGGCCTATTAAACGATCACAGAGTATGTTCCCCTGATGCTGCTTTGGCTGAACGGCTGCGACTCCCTCCTGGATACTGGCCTGGAGGTGTGTGTGTGTGTGTGTGTGTGTGTGTGTGTGTGTGTGTGTGTGTGTGTGTGTGTGTGTGTGTGTGTGTGTGTGTGTGTGTGTGTGTGTGCCCATGTCTGTGTGTGTGTGTGCTCTATAAAAATACATTTAGTCAGCGATATCAATTTTGGTATAATTTTTCATGCCACCCTGAACTGTATATAAAGTACATGCCTCAGGCTGTGCAAACTACTTCCAAAAATGTGTGTGTGTGTGTGTGTTACAAACATTCGTAGATTGTTGAGAGGGAGACTATCCTGTCCGTATTGTGTGTGTTTTTTCTCTGTTGCATTGTGTTGTATTTTGTTGTATTGTGCGTTCAGGTGGGTTGTGGCTGTGTGTGAGTGTGTGTGATCCACGGGTAATGCAGTGTGGTGCAGTGTGAATGTAGTCCCCTGACTGCATGCTGGGCCAGAAACCAACATCCTGCTAGCACCACTCCACACCATTAGGGGTGACAGAGGTTGGTCTCTCTCTCTCTCTCTCTCTCTCTCTCTCTCTCTCTCTCTCTCTCTCTCTCTCTCTCTCTCTCTCTCTCTCTCTCTCTCTCTCTCTCTCTCTCTCTCTCTCTCTCTCTCTCTCTCTCTCTCTCTCTCTCTCTCTCTCTCTCTCTCTCTCTCTCTCTCTCACTTTCACACACAAGCAAGCTCACACACGCACACACAAACCTGTACATGTAGTATTACATATGCTTCCCTCACACATACAATAAATATATAACAATAAAGACTCTCAGGCTATTTAATTGGAATTGTCTCAGTGAAAGCCATATAACTTATACGTATTAGTTCCTGTTGAATCATACCGTTAGTGAACACAACATTAAAGGAATTAATATTGCCCTGTTTACAATTTCAAAGGCTTCCATCTCACATACACAAGCCTCAACTTGAAATACTATATCCTGTTATAATAAAATACAATCTTATTATTAATATGTTTATTAATAGGTTGTTTTTCTCTCTGTATTTTTCAGTGTTTTCACCCATCTCACTCCTTCATTGTGGCATGAAAACATGAGCTGCATATGGGAGACAGACCGAAGAGGAATTAATTAGAAAAGCATACACAATAAAACTGCATAATGACACCCCGATGCCAGAGAAAGAGAGGGACAGCAAGGCACAGAGAGGGGGAGAGACAGAGAGAGAGAGAGAGAGAGAGAGAGAGAGATACAGACAGACAGACAGACAGACAGACAGACAGACAGACAGACAGACAGACAGACAGACAGACAGACAGACAGACAGACAGACAGAGCCAGACAGAGAGTGGGAAATAGTGAAAGAAAGTGTGCGTGTGTTTGTGTGTGTGCATGAGTATGTGTGTGTCTGAGTGTGAATGTACACAATTGTGTTAATGTGTTAGTGCACATGTGTGTCTGTGTGTCTTTGAGCATCCTCACATTGCCCCAACATAATAAAGTTATTGTTCTGATGACCTCCTAATAATCAAATCAGCTATTCCCCCACTGGAACTTTGTATATAAACGATCTACAAAATTGAAACACACTTGAGTAGAAAACAGGACCTTGAAGACATAAAGGGAGAGTACGCTTTAGGAAGATTTATCTGATCAAAGTAAGCCCAGCGAAACAGCAGACCACATCCCTGAGTTCTAAAGGTCAGCAACAAGAAGAGAGGTTTGCACACAAAGGTTAATACAGAATCTTTCTCATAGCCGCCAGGTAAGTCACTGTGGACCGCTGTTATTAAAGACAGCATTAACTGATTGTGTATCAGCGCTAGCTCCTGGGCGACCTTCATCATGATATTGGGCAGGGTTAGGTCAAACCTCAAGAAAGTTGGTCAAAGAATTGGGCGTGTAAAGAAAAGCTGTGATTAAACTTTCATGGTATAAGATATGAAAACGTGTTATCGTTAATTATATATCTATTTTTAAAAGGTAGAGTAAAATATGGCTAGTTCAACTTTATGATAACTAAAAACACAATAGTATACTTCCTTCTTCAATGCATGTGTATGTGTCTGGTGTGTGGGTATTAGCGTGTGTGTTTGTCTGTGAGTGTGTGTATGTGTTAAACACAAAGTAACCAACAGTACAGGTTGGTTACTGTACTATTTCAGGTCATATTATCTTCAGACAATTGGTTCTCAACATCATGCCCACCGCAATCATCTCTCTCTCTCTCTCTCTCTCTCTCTCTCTCTCTCTCTCTCTCTCTCTCTCTCTCTCTCTCTCTCTCTCTCTCTCTCTCTCTCTCTCTCTCTCTCTCTCTCTCTCTCTCTCTCTCTCTTTCACTCCCTCTCACACTTCCTCTCTCTACCATTATGGCTCATTATACAGTTGTAGAAACCATGGAGAACGCTGTGTGAAAATGCAAGGCAGCCCAAGCATCTCCTCGGATCTCTGGCATCATCTCCATGTGGTTGTCAAGAAGCATGATAATGGTCGAGTTATTAAGACTATTATGGTCGTGATTCCAGTGCATGCCTGTTATTATAATGTGGGGATGTAGGGCCATTTAAGTGGCGATGCTGCCTATTAAAAATGGTTTTACGGCACGATTGAAATAAGACGGTTTAGAATAATTCCAGCTCTGGGACAGTGTTAATAAGTGTTTGACCTCAGCCAAGAGGAAGAGAAGAACATTTTATATGTAAAGTAGGCCTGGTATATATCTCAAGCCTTGAGTACAGAAACACCATGATAACGTTCAGTCTTGATGTTTCACACATCATCCACTCATAGCGATTTGTTTTGTTCTGTTGCAGTCAGCACTTACCCTTCGGTCCAAGATCATGTTCCAGGTAGATATAGATTTATAGATCTCCCACACACACACGCTACGACCTATCTCAGAGTAGTGCCTGCACTACAGATCAGATCCAGATACCTCAGCGGAGCAAATGATTCAGCATTCCTAGAAAGAGGAGCTTTGTAGGAAGGATGAGATGAGGATGGGTAGCGATGGATGGATGAATTGAGTGATGGATGAGATAGATGGATGAATGGGTGGGTGAGTGGATGATTTAGGTGAATGGATGACATGGGTGAGGATATATGTACAGTATAGGTTAATCATTTGGATGGATGGATGGATGAGGATAAATGACTACATGAATCCATTGATCCATGCTCATCCAGCCGTACTCTGTACCCCAGGGTTGTATGAGATTGGCGTATCAATGATGATGTATGACTTGGATTGGTGGATGGATTAAGATGGGTGGATGGACGAATGAATACATGATTCCATTGATCGTCGCTCATCCATCCATCCAGCCGTACTCTGTACCCCAGTGTTGTAGTGAGGGGTCGAGGTAATACACTGGATAGCAGAATGTATAAATAGAGAAGAGAGGAGCGTTAGAGGACAGAGGGAGACTGGGGAAGTCTGTTAATGTGACAAAGCGTATGGACACAAATAATGCACAGCAGAACGTTCAACCGCAGCAGAACATCGCTCACAAGACAAATGGCTGTGTCCCATTTGTGTTGGTGTGTAAACAAATATTTAGCTCCAGGCAGAGAGAGAGAATTTTCTGATAAGGGTTTGTTACATAAAGCCAAACTGTAAAATAACATGCGCCCACACACATACGCAAACACACACACACACACACACACACACACACACACACACACACACACACTTCTTGCTCACCCGCCGTTTACTCTGGCTGTCTCTTTCACTCTGGCTCTCTCTTGCATCCTTTTCTTCCCCCTTATTCCATCGCTCAATTGCTATTCATGTTTCTCACAATGGCTAGATATTATTGAAGTTGTACGCCTATATTCCATAAATTGGAGGATTTTCAAAAGTCGAAGGCTGAAATATCCCATACATTCTCGCTCTTAGGGGCTTATCGAGGGGCAAGGCATTCGCGAGACATTCTCACACGCAATCCTTTCACTGTTGCCTATTCTAAAGGTCCACCCTGTGCCAGGCGTTGTTCCCTGCGACCCAAACACAAAGTGTTTGTGTGTAAAAGTGTGCATACTGGCGATTACTACAACCACAACAGACATGCACATGAACCCATTTGAGCAATGGCTTTCCATCTGTGTATCTGCTTGTGTGTGTGTGTGTGTGTGTGTGTGTGTGCGCGTGTGTTTGCATCATTGACATGGTCCACTGAGACTGTGTGTTTCTGTCTACAATCGTCACGAGGAGGGGGAATAATGCTGTTTTTGAAATGTGGAAGTATATCCTTTTTTAAATGGAATGAAGGGGAAGCAGAAGTGTTCCTCAGCCACCCAACCCCCGTTTATTTCCCCTATTGTGAAGCCCCTGCAAAGAGGAGTACTGAGCCCATTGTTGTCTGCGGAGCAACTATTGTAATTTCAAAGGCAAAAAGCTAAGTGTCTACAATGGGCAACAGAAAGCAGTCCATGATGGCTTCTATTCCCCCTGATTGGCTCCAGTGTGTCAGCTAAGCATTGCGCTTCACTGCTAACACATCAGCCAGCGGAGAAACACTGCACAGTAGCTAAGTTAATTTCCCTCTGAAAGCTCCCCACGTGTCGATGGCGGGCCTCTGTTTGGCAGGAGCAGCGAGAGGTTGTCTCCCTGGCAACCTGACCAGGGTCACAGAGTCACGCTACATCATGGGGTGGAGTGTGCTAGCATATGCAAATGTTGCCCGCGCTAGTCATCGAACATTAGCATTTCTTTTTGGGATTAGCATATTGCAACTTCTGCGACACAGAAAGAGAACTAGTGCAAGCGAGAGAGAGGAGAGGGAGTGTGTTGTATTACAGGTAGTTCTGCCCCAGGGGCAGCAGGGGCAAATTCGGCACAAGTATACTCTCCCCCTTACACAGCTAGGAATAACTAGACCTGAAACTAGTGATTTAAGTGTACGTCTCTCTCTCTCTCTCTCTCTCTCTCTCTCTCTCTCTCTCTCTCTCTCTCTTTCTCCCTCTCCCTCTTTCTGGACATGTCCTGCAGAAGGCAGTCTTAGTGGTGGAGATCCTGGGTTGAATCACTTTTAGATAAGCAATACTGGCCGGTTGTTACACAGCCCACACAGCTTGTCCGTGTTCTAAAACCAAGCAGAAAAGGGACAGCACCAAACAGAAAATACGGCTTTAGGAAGAGACCGGAGGTGTGAACAGAGAGAGGAGATAACATTCAGTAGACGAGGAAGTCAATAGATTCTAGTATTGGTCATATTATTTGGAAGCGTACACGCAAACTCATGTCCTGTAGCGGAGGAAGCGAGGCAACTACCCACCCATCCATCCATGTTCAGTGATAAATCCACGATATATCCACAATCTACCTTGATATGTAAGTCAGTATAGAAAGCATTAATCTGAATATAGGTTACTAGCACATGCTATCACAGCTGAGCATACCATATCGTAATCTAATTACAGTGGCATATCCTATTCCTCCTGTTCTTTGACAATGGAAGCGTGTACGCGCATCTACATTGATGTGACAACAGAAAACAGAATACATACAGTACCTGTCAGATGAACCAGCCTCCTGTTCCTCACCACCATCATCTTCATAACCGGCAGAAGCTGAAGATCATACACTACATCAGATAACGTGTCGCATCTGAGATTACTTTTGAGCTTGTTTTAGTAGACAGGAGAGACAATTAATTGTATGTCTAGGATTGTATGTGAGTCTGTGTGTTTGTGTGTGTGTTGTGTGTGTCTGTAAGGTGTGTGTGTGTAGTCTGTGTGTGTATGTTATTTGTGTGTGTGTATATGTGAGTGTGTGTTGTGTGTGTTATATGTATAATGTATGTTAGGTGTGTGTTTGTATGTGTGTGTGTGTGTGTGTGTGTGTGTGTGTGTGTGTGTGTGTGTGTGTGTGTTTAATGAGAATCCTTTAATCCCATATGACACACCACCTAGTGTGACAGGGCTGTCCCCAAACACACCCTTGATGTTTGAGGTGGGGGTGTGCGAGTAATGATAATTATTTCACATTTCCTTTGAATCACAGGAGAGGGAGAGGGGGAGTAAATGACAGGTAATTGCTTTTCTCAGTTAACATCATTCTCATTCCAATATTATAGAGTGTGAACAGAGAGAGCGAGCGAAAGAAAGAGAAAAGAGTTAGCAAAGAGAAACAGACAGAGACTAGAGAGAAAGAGAGACAGATATAAAAGAGAATAGAAAAAAGAAGAGGCAAAGAGGACAGATGAGAGAGAGGAGAGAGAAAAAGGGAGAATACTCAACGTGAAGGGAGGGCTAATTTCGATAATGAAAGGTAATAATTTACTGTGTTAGTGATGGTTTTTTGGTCCGGTGTGTGTAAGTTCTTTGCCCGAGGTCAGTCCATGGTGTCCAGCATGCATACTGATTCATCAGCTCTGTTCCCTGCTAGGACTCGCCCTCACAACACTGCTCTCACCTCTCTCGCCCTCTTCTAATACTATATCTCCTGACTTTTAACAGTACGCTTCACCTTACCTTCTAATATCTTACCACCTCCATTGTCCTCCCTCCTTCCTTCTAAAACTACACCTCCTTTCTCCTCCTTCCTCCTCCTCATTGTCACTCCTTTCTTATATATGATGAACAGGCATACACAACAGATGCAACACAGCACACATGCATGCCCACACACACACTCAAGGAGAACATCCCCTCCCACCAAGCCACCATGAATGATTTAGGAGCATCCTCCACACATTGACTATCTGCCACCTGCTCCAGGCAGCGCTGCCCGGGCCCACCTGGTGGCGGCTGGGCCTGCATGTTAATGCAGCGCTGGGTGGAGGGGTGTTGCATGTTTACAGGCCTCAGCCCCACTCAGGCCGGCCCGAGTGACAGGGAGCCGACGCCTGGGTCGGTGTTGGCGTGCTGAAGGCCAGCGGGCTGAGAGACAGGCGGGGCCACACACACACTCACACACACATACACACACACACACACACATACACACGAGCACCCACACACACACACACCATGCGTCGACTAAAGGCCCTCTCCTCTCAATGGCGAAACCTCGCCTTCATTGACTCACCGCTGAAACAGAAATCAAGTTGAAGCGATCGTTCACAAATTAGGGTTAATGGGGGAGCAGAGTTGATCTGTTCCCCAGAATCGCTGTAATGTGTAAAGGAGATAAAAAACACAGGAAGATCTGAATTCCTTGACATGAATTTAAATAAATAGCAACAAAGAGGCATTGAATGGAGGGAGAGTTAGTTTAGTGAAAGGGAAAGCCATTGGACACAATTCTACAATTCAGTTGTCTTTAGAGAGAGAGAGACAGCCAGCCATGGTTACTGCTGTTACCATGCTATGTCATAACTGCCCCCATTTCAACCGAGACTGTATATCATTAGTACAATTCCAAACTTCCTGCGGCAAATTCCTTGCCCTGCAGCCCACCTGTGCCAACCTTCCCTCCTGGTGCATTCTGGGAGCTAGGTGCAGTTTTGGAACACAGCAGAGAAAAGGTACTCTGTGTTTATATGTGTGTGTGTGTGTGTGTGTGTGTGTGTGTGTGTGTGTGTGTGTGTGTTTGTGTGTCACGGAACAACCATGACTCACAGACGTGACATAAGCAGGGAGGAGTCACATGGGCAGGGGAAGTGTGTGGAGCCGGCTGTGTGTTTTACCCAGCAGAGGTGCAAAGATGGCGGTGTGGGGGAAGAGAAGCGAATGACAGCAGAAGGTATATAATGTTTGACATGCCCCTACCACAGCCCAGCCCAATGTAGTTTCCTGCATTTCGCTTCCTTACCAGTCTACTTTACTGAGCTTAGAGATTATATGTCCATGGTCACGATTAATGGTGGATTTTTATTTTTATTTTTTTATAACGCCTTGTCATGTCCACGAAAATATACAACGTTTATGCTTTGCATGACTAGTTTCTGCTTGAAACGCCCAGTATAAATATGAATGTGTGTGTGTGTGTGTGTGTGTGTGTGTGTTTGTGTGTTAGTGCGTGTGTGTGTGTGGGCATGTGTGGGCGTCACAGCAAGCTAAAACATTGAACAGAGGTAATTGAAATTCATTGTGTGTGTATGGTCACTTTCTCCCCATTAATTTTTGTTTCCAACTGACTTGCTTCTCTAAATATACTTTTTTCTTTTTCAATATGAAAACATGCGCTTGGAGAATATTAATGTCTATCTTGTGGCCAATTTTAAAGTGGTTGAATACATCATAGGTGCGAGGACTGTTTCTGAATTGGAATTGACATTTCTACTAATAGGGTTTGCATAATTTTTGAGAGATTGATGCATTTGCATCCGAATCAGCCATTTCACCTGATAATTGGGAATCTCAATGCTCCTTCAGTCGCGTTAGCTGAAGTTTATTTGTCCCGGCTCAATTCAAATTTATTTTTGTGAAACATTGTCTTACATATTATGTCAAATTAGGACAGGATCTGCTACATTGACGGACGCACTCGCCATTTCCTTTGCCAATTTAAAATGATCTGAATAAAATAAAATCTCATAAACGAAACACAACTCAAACATCGACGGTACACTAGGAACAGATCTCCGGTGGGTCTGGGCCGTGAGTGTGCTCTCTAGGTGTGCCCGCGCGTCATAACAGAATAACAATAATGGAGTAAGCCAGCTGGAGATCTGGTTGCTCCATCTCCCACTGGTGATGCAGCGTGCGTCAATCCGAGGCTACTGCCAGTGGATGGGCTGTGTCTAGAAGAGAGGTGTGGGGCTGGATTTTATAAGGTTTGGCAACAGCTACAAATAGGCCACAGTCACACATCTCCCCTTCCTGTTTCCCCCCTTCTCCTCCTCCTACTACTGCTGTCTGGGCATGTCACTGCTAAAAGAGGAACACAGGCGAGGGGTAGTTGAGGGATTTTAGCTGGTAGGGTTAAAATATATACGCACGCGGCCTGCTTGTATCATTAGGTGCACTGCAGAGTGGCCATGTGTTGTTTTCCAACATAAAAAGGTGAATGCTTGTTCATTTTCCTTAGCTTATATCTGTGATCTATTTGTAAGTATGTAACACCTAATGCAACATGGATGTATCACTGAAAAGATGTTTATTCCGCCTCCTGGTGAATACAACCAGGATCTGTGTTACCAGAAAGTGTGCTGCCGTCAGTCTCAGCGGGGAGGGCTGTGCCATGTCTATTTGATCAGGTATACTTCCCAGCTCATTCATGCTCAGACCGCTGGATTAGCAGCCGCTGCAGCAAGAGGTAGTCTCCGTCCAATAGATTTGATGTTTACAGTCATGTCAAACAATACTGACAAGAGTACACCAGTTAGGAACAGCTAGACTTGGTGAGAACCAGTTAGAACCAGATACAACAGACTAGGAACAGATATAATCAGTTAGAACCGGTTAGAGCCAGCTGGGACCAGATATAATCAGTTAGACACAAAGTGAATCAGTTAGAACCAGTTAAGACCAGCTATGCCCTTCTAGGACCACTTGAAACCAGCTAGACCAACTATATCCATTTAGAGCTAGCATGGACCAGATACAACCAGCTAGGAACAGTTAGGACCAGTACAATATTATGTATACACCACACACACACACACACACACACACACACACACACACACACACACAAGCACACATATATACACACACACACATACACACACACACACACACACACACACACACACACACACACACACACACACACAAAAACACCCTTTTGTAATTTAGATGCAATTTACACCATCAGACAATTCACATCATCAGACGTCATTAGATTAAAACATCTACTCCTGTTTGATTAATTGATTTGTTTTCCCAGTTCATTTTACAGCGACAAAGTGATGCCACACACACACATACACACACACACACCAGCAAGCTAATTAAAACGGGTAATTCCTCGTCAATAAGGAGCAAAGTGATTTCTTTCTTTTTTGTTCTATCGTTGCAAGGATATGCTATAATAGAGCAAATTTAATGACCAAATTCAATATGGCATCACAGGCATGAGAGAGAGAGAGAGAGAGAGAGAGAGAGAGAGAGAGAGAGAGAGAGAGAGAGAGAGAGAGAGAGAGAGAGAGAGAGAGAGAGAGAGAGAGAGAGAGAGAGAGAGAGAGAGAGAGAGAGAGAGAGAGAGAGAGAGAGAGAGAGAGAGAGAGAGAGAGAGAGAGAGAGAGAGAGAGAGAGAGAGAGAGAGAGAGAGAGAGAGAGAGGTGGCACAATACAGCATATTGTTACACTGGGGGGATAGTGGTCTCGTTTCTCTCTGTGAAGCCGCCTGTCTGTGGCTGGAGGAGCCTGGGGATGGCCTGGCAGGAGGGCAAACACTTTCTGTTTCAAGCTCTTGTTTTTTGAAAGCCCCACTCATGCCACTTCACGTTTTGAAGTTAGTACGCATATAAGTGAGGAAAGAGAGGCAAGGGGAGGGTAAGCCACCTCTGTTATTTTCATTTGTCTTGAAATGCTCCCTTTTCTTTCCCATGTGTTCAATAAACAATGAATCAAACACAGCAAAAACAATTATCCTACTAATTGCAGTCATGTTATGCTGCAGTGAAGTAGGAGGCAGAGTTGTTATCTATGAATGTTACACACCAGTAGAGATGTCAGAACAGGTTCTGTGATAGCGACAGTACAGTGTAAAAATATAAAATAAAATACTTAATTAAATTCACTGTCAATTTTCTGGGTCAATTTCAACATAGCAAATGGTCAGTTTTAGCTTATTCAATCGTTACAAAAATCGGACAAGCCACAATGACGTATGTGTGACCTTTTATGTGTAAAAGGTATTGACAATAAAGACTGTTATACCTATTAGAGTGGTTGTGAGGTATGTCATGTCAAAAACTGGGTGGAATTGTACAGTAGTAACAGATGCATGACCCATTCATTTTTTTGTAACCCTCAATTGCTGGCTGTCCTAACGTGTTACACAGAGAAACACAAACACATAAAGATGATCATGGATGCATTTTAGTCTGTGTGCGACTGGATGCCTTGTGGAAAGCTTTGTGTGTCCTGGCTTAAGGCGTGGCATGGTTGAAGCCATCAATCCTTTAAGGATTTTAAGCGGTCATTCCTAAACCCTGTCTTTTCTACACAATACTGGTTTTCACTGTTGGAACTGTTGCTTTTTTGCAAAGAAACAGCATCTACTGGTCCACTTTTGAAAACAAACTACAGGACACTGAAGCAGCCATCATTAAGTGTCCTATCCAGGGTGGGTTTAGATGTCCTGCTAGATGTACCCTGACTACACACACACCTGCTCCCATTACATGTTAGCCTCACTGTGAAGCCATATGAACATATGTGGCTGTGCATGAGTGTATGTGTCTGTACGTGTGTGTGTGTGTGTGTTTATGGGTGTGTGGGTGTCTGTGTGTGTTTGTCTGTGTGTGTGAGCGCATGTGGGTGTGTGTGTGTGTCTGTGTGTGTGTGTGTGTGAGTGTATGGGTGTGTGTGTGTGTATGTGTGTGTTTGGGTGTATGTGCATGTGTGAGTGTGTGTCTGCATCTTTATTTATGTATGTGTGTGTGAGCGCATGTGGGTGTGTGTGTGTCTGTGTGTGTGAGTGTATTGGTGTGTGTGTCTTTGTGTGCATGTGAATGCTTGAGTGTGTGTCTGCATCTTTATTTATGCATGTGTGTGTGAGCACATGTGGGTGTGTGTGTGTGTCTGTGTGTGTGTGTGTCTGTGTGTGTGTGTGTGTGTGTGTGTGTGTGTGTGTGTGTGTGTGTGTGTGTGTGTGTTTGAGTGTGTGTCTACGTCTCTATGTATGTTTGTGTGTGTGGGGGGGGTTGTGATGTGTGATGGATCAGGACATAACAGAAGGGAATCAGACATGGGGGCTCTCCTGGGATTTGGGGGGGGGGGGGGGGAACACCACAGGGGTCCAGATGATACATGAGGCGTCCAGATCACACCTGCGTCCCTTTAAAAGGCTCAAAACCCTCCTTACCCCTCCTCTCCTGGAGTAAAGGCCGATCGCTTCCTCCAGTTACAGCCAGTTTATAATAATAAAATCATCCCCATCATCATCATCATCATCATCATCATCATCATCAGCAGCAGCAGCATCATCATTGTATGCAGCATATTTCAATACAGCACAAGCTCCTTAATAGAGTATGAACAAGTAAAAGGACCATCACAATTAAAGTACACAAATACACAAGAGAAAGCAAAATAAACGATGAAGCGATGAACCCTTGCATAAACAGAAGCTATATTTATTTAACATGCCGTCATAATGGACTTAGTCGTTGACGAACGATGGAGATTTAAATGTACATAGCCTTTAATAGACTTGACAACTGCTCCCCCCCTTTACCATTATCTGTGAAGGATCCTTCATTTTATCACCTTGGACAAGTGTATGGGTTGTCACAGCCAGTGACAACAGTGCCAAACAGCGTGTGTATTCATAGAGTCCCAGCCCACTAGCTGCGCGGGGATGTATCAATCGCTACTGGCCGTTGGTTGATTATACCCGGGCGATGCAGACTGGATAGCGGTAGCTCAGTAAATCACGGGCGCCAAACAATAGGCCTGGGAAATGAGAATCTAATCTCTGATATTGTATTGGCCGATTAGGCTCTTTTGTTAGGCGTGACGATACTGCTGGAAGGTTATGATGATTGCTTGCGCTTAGTCAAGATTAGGCAGAATGCTATAAACAAGCATATATATATATATATATATATATATTGTCGCGGTGACAAAATCGGCTTGTATCTACGAGGTGGGTTGCTAACAAGCGTACTGTCCCAGTTACGTCAGAGACGACAACAACAACAACGTGGCCGGGTCTCAGGTGCGGTGTGGAGACCCCGCCCTACGTGCTCTGAGCAGCCCATCAAACATTGATGCAGAGGAGAAGGCGGGGTCTTGATTGGAGTGGAAGTGACATGTTTGTCAAATGACCTACTTCCTCAGCGATTAAGTATTAAAATTGTATGATGGAGACACAGGTGGCGGGTGAATTATATATGGCGCGGGAGGGGGCGGGGCTAAGTGGCTTCTTAATGCAAGGGAGCGACAGACAAAAGGTCACATGTGAATTATTGTATGCATGCAGACATCTATGCATGTGTGTGTGTGTGTGTGTGTGTGTGTGTGTGTGTGTGTGTGTGTGTGTGTGTGTGTGTGTGTGTGTGTGTGTGTGTGTGGTTGGGCTTGAAAGGTAGACGTGCTGCACATGACATGTATGCATGCATGCATGCATGCAAGCATACACGTGGAAAAATGCACCTGAAACACAATCATGCATGTAGCTCTACAGAAACCCACACATACACACCCTAACAGCATTACACATTGCTGTACAGAGATACATCACACTAGTCCTAACCCATGACATCCAACTCATAATTAGAATACACACTTGCACACACACACAACCCCTTTATGTGTGTGTGTGTGTGTGTGCGCATGTGCACGTGTGTGTGTATGTGTGTGTCCGTGTGTGTGTGTGTCTCTCTGCATGTGCGAGCATGTGCACATGTGCACATGTGTGTGTGTGTGTGTGTGTGTGTGTGTGTGTGTTCATGCTGTACAGCACTAATGGCTCAGTTAATTGGTTGAGTGTTTGAAAGCAAGGTAGCTGGCAACAGACAGATGTGGTCTGGCCATGTGGAGAGCATTACAGTCTCAGAGCAGAAGACTCTATAGGAGGACTTCTAATGGTCTCTCAACATGGAGCCTGTCCTTCAACCTCAGTCGCCACCGCCTTCCAGCTACTAAGCCGCTAAAGTCGTTAGCATGGGAAGGGAAACGGATGATGTTCCATTGTTTGATAGCAGATCAATAGTGTTTTAACCATCAGGCACTCAATAGCTTTTTGCTAACCGCGCCGCTAATCTTCCGGAAGAGTTGTTTGGGAGGAAGACGAGGGTGAAGAAAGTGATTGATAAACGCACGCTGGATCCTTTCACCACACGTCCTGTACGGCCGTCGGCCTCCGCCCTCATCTTTCATTCTCACTCAGTGCTTTGTCACCCCCCTTCCCTTCCATCCTGTCGTTCCCACCCTCTCTCCTTCTTTGCTCTATCTCCTTCTTTATGTCTCCTTCCTCTCCTTCCCACTTCATTTCCCTTTTTCTCCCTTTCCTTCTCCCTCCCCCTCTCTCTCCCTATCCTTACTCTATCTCCCACTCCCTTTTTCTCTCTCATTTCATGTCTTCATTTCGCTCCCCCCCTTTCCCTCTCTCTCTCCATTTCTATCCCTAACTTTCACACTCTCTCTCTCTCTCTCTCTCTCTTTCTTTCCCTCTCCCGCTGTCTATCTCTCTCGCTCACTCTCTCTCTTTCTACCTGTCCCTCGATCTGGATGAGACAGCCATGTGTCGTGAGAGATCATGTGCTCTTGACCTTGCTCCAGGAGTCCCAATACATTTAATCTCTCATCGATTTTCTTTCCCTCTCTTTTTTTCTTTAATCGCCCACTGCAGCTCAGCTGCCATCACCCTCTTCTCCACAAACTCCCGTCCATCTCTCATTCAATATAAACATTCTCAAAGAAAGAGACAGAAAGAAAGGGAGGGGTCTTGGAAAAGTGACATTTTACATCAGGGTGCATTCTGGGAAATATCCTAGATGCGATAATTATAGTGTAGGTTGTAAAAGCACAGATGAGGAAATGAAAAAGATTGGAAATAAATGCAGCCGCCACTCCCAACAGTGCATTTTACTACATGTAACCACACACACACAGGCACCCACACACACAAACACACAAATACACACACACACACACACACACACGTACACACACATACACACACACATAGACACACATGAAGGTATGTGTTCATGCCCTTTTGAGATGATGCGACCTTTGACACAGGGTTTATGTTTGTAATACTAGCATCTATGCTGTGGAAAGGGGGTTCAGTGGGTCACATGATGTACGGCAAAACAAAAAGAGGTCAGAGTTCATGGCATGACTGTTTACGATGCTGGAGGGATCAGTCAGACTGTGACCCGCAGCTAGCAAGCTTCAACAACAACCATTCAGGAGGCCTGGGTGGACATCTCTTTGACTGTGGCTAGCACTGAATCGCTGCCTTTCACGCTAGCATGGAATCTCTGGGGGGTCTCTAGCATTGAGCCACCATCTACCTAAATAGCATGAAACCACTAGCTATCCAGCACTGAGCAAACAAGTAGCATCAAATCAGACTCTAAGCGTGTGATTTACTAACTATCACTAACCTACCTTTTTGCTAGCACTCAGCCAACCCCTAGCTAGCTAGCACTAAGCCACACTGAGTCATTATGAGAAAAAAGCCCATTGCGTGGTCAAGGAGCCAAACCATGAGCTATAGGGCTGGAAGCCAGCCCAAGATCCCCTGCTGGTACCAGGGTTTGTCCATCCCCTCGGTGGACCCTGTCCATTTCCATAATTAGTAACACACACCTACACCCACACACAACGTAGTGATCACTCTCCTAGAGGTGGACACATGGTATCTCCCACATACAACACAAGATTTCACAAGCCTTGATTTCAATAACGCAGATGGGGACTGCCCGTGTTTAATTATATTAGTAATGATAATGAGTACAATGATGTTAATATTATTCCATTGGGATATGGTTAATGTTTAACAGATAGTTGTTGTTGGGCTTTGATAATGTTTTTTTTTTTTTTTTTGCGTCGTTGTTGTTCCTCCTGCTTCAGCTCCCCCCTTTGTTCTTTCTGCAGAGCTAACAAGGGGAGCTTACAGGTCATCTGTGTGTCACTCTCTATTGGATTTCCAAGCAGGGTTTACCACCACAAAAGCTTTATTTATGCCCAAACAGACAGATAACTTATTTTAGATCTCCCCTCTCTCTGTCATCCCTCCCCCCTCTCTCCCCCCTCCCCACTGTCTCTGTCTTGTTCTCCCTCCCTTTGATTTCTCCTCCACTCCTCCGTCTCTGATAGAGAGAGGAGAGAGAGAGTGAGAGTGAGAGAAAGAGCCTCCCATTAGAGAGTGATGGAGAGAGGGATGGGGAGGTGGAGAGATCGGGAGGGATGGAGTGGGGAGAGAGATGGGGGGGGGGGGGGAGCTTGTGTATGGCTATGCTAGCTGAGCAGTTAGTCTGTCCTCTGGCGCGTTCGTCCAGCCCGTTGAAAAGGGTAAGGTTGGAGCCGGGCCACTCGCTCGCCATTCCCTCTAATTGGCATTTGTAAACGGACACGGATAAATAAATAGCTGAAATATCAGAATTCGATTGGACGCAGTTCACATGAGGTTCCCGAGTGTTCTATTGATTCGGTATTTGCTTAACAGAGGTGACATTTAGTAATGAGAATAACAGATGTGGTCTATAGAGTAACAGTGTGATGCTCTGATGAGACATATTTGACCGGTCACTGTGGTTTAGGCCAGAGTCAACCTGACATACATGTACACACAGGTCTGTCATAACCCTGTGTATGAATGTTATCATCCACCACGCTATTTGTCTGTCTCTGTCACCAAATAACACTGTTATCCTATTACGTTCTTTATCGCTTGTTTTTGCACAAACTGGTTTCCGCACGTTCTGATCTTTTTTTTCCCGACTTACCGTCTCCTGGCAACCAGAGACCTTAAACACACGCAAGGTGTCTTGCTCAGGGACACATCGACACTCAGCTAGGAGGAGCCAGGGATCAAACTAGCAACCTCCAGTTACCAGTCAACCCACTCTACCTCCTGAGCCACATGCCGCCCCATAATAATATGTCATTACAATAATAATAATACATAATTACATAATAATAATAATACATAATTACATAATAATAATAACAACACAGAAATAATGATTTATGGTAATGCCTTGCTATGTAAAAAATAAATACAAAGGGTAAACAAATTGTGTGCCTGGGATTATTTTCATAAAGCATTGGTTTTGGTCTAATTCTGCAGTATGTTGGCCTGCGTGGCCACTCTCGCACACACACCATGGACAGGCAAAGAAGGAGAGGTAACGGGCTTCTTCAGCTCACCACCACTGCCTTGAAAGAAACGTTTTTTACATCAAATAGTGGATACACGTGGTTTCTTTGCGAAAAAAAACGCTATACCCACCGTATACACTGGAGCCCTCTGTGTTTTCACATATATGCTAAGGTTCCTATTAGACGCGATGGTGTGGATCTATCAACGAGACTGCAAGGCTCATCTCAGGAGAAACTCTAATGGAATCTGTATCTGGTCTCCCTTCTGATTTGTTGTTGCGGGTTTGTGTGAGTTCGGGTTCCTTGATTCATTTTTGCAATATTCCATCCCTCATTGGGCATATTAGTCGGCGTATGCACAAGCTGCCAACCGCAGGTTAACAATCGCTTGTACTCACCCTGTATGGGTGGATGTCGTCAGTGGAGTTGAATTGTTGCGGGACAATATCTCGAAGCCGTTCTCCCGTTCCCTCTCAAAAGATTGTAAGTGAAGGGACATTTGGAGCTGCTCCTGCCTTTACAGTGTGTTACAGCGTGTCCCAGAAAATTAAACCTTTCAGAATTAAGTACCAATTTAGCCCTGAAGATAGCTCTTGTACCTCCGCGACCTGTACAAATACCATGACTGAAATAATAATCATAGTTGCGTCCCAGTTGGAACATTTGAGATATCTTTTGCAGGTTTGAAGAATTTGTGCCCTCGTTACCACTTTACCCTTTAAACAGCACAGCAGGCCGCCTCGGATCTCCCCCAATGTGATGGTGATGGAGGCTTTACTGGTTATTAGGCTTGCTTGTTCGCTTGCTCTCTCAGCGTCTTTAGTTTATCAAGGATTTGGATCAAAAGGTGGACCCACAGATTGTGGTTTTAATCATAATTGGCCGTTAATTGCCATTGTGTGTTATAGGGTTGCTGAAGAACTCAAGATTCAAGATTCAAGAACTTTATGTGAAAAATATATAAATATGTATAATCACTATATGTATATCTGTGTGTGTGTGTGTGTGTGTGTGTGTGTGTGTGTGTGTGTGTGTGTGTGTGTGCATAAGAGGGGCAGTGTGTTGAACTTGTAGATCTCAACCCTGTTGAGATCAGTGTTCATACTCCTGATGGCCTGGGTAATGAAACTCTGTCTCAGACTCTGTTTTGGCTGTGTGACTGTGGAGGCGCTTGCCTTTCAGCAGATGAAACAGCAGCTCTGCACCTCCTCGTGAATCTGTCCTGCTGGGTGGGGAGCATAGTTCCAATAGTGCTTTCAAAATAATAATAAACCATTGCTTCAAACATGTAGCACTTGAAGCAGTATGCTTATTTGAGAAATTAAATGTACTCTCATGATTCTTGCAATTTCTGGGTAGTATATTTATGGTTGTATGCACTTATTGTGAGTCGCTTTGGATATAAGCATTAGCTAAATAGTAGCTGATGTTATGTTTAACCGAACGCACTATCCTCATATCCTCCTATCCTGAGCGGACTTGTTTCCAAACCAGGCAGTGATGCATCCTATCAGGATGCTCTCTGCAACTCCAGAGTAGAAAGGCTAAAGGATGCTAAGGGAGACTCTGAATTTCATCAGCTACCTGAGGTGGTAAAGGCGCTGCCTTGACTTTCTCACCAGTGTGTGTTGACCATGTCAGATCCTGTGTGATGTGGACTCCAAGGTATTTATAACTCCTCACCCTCTCCACAGTAGTCCCATTCACCTACAGTGGTGTGTACGTACACCTACAGTGGTGTGTGTGTGCCTAGACATGCCTGCGCCATATTGCGTTATCAAAAGATAATATCAAAATAATTCCTAATCATTCATCATTTTAAATGGTCAATCAATGTTAAAATAATACGTTCTTTAAATAGAATGTGTATAATTGTATGCCATATATAAGTATACACTCTATTTATAGAGCATTTTACTACCATATAATGTATGGTAACCCCCGTTATCATACCATACATAGCTAACCGACAGCATTTTGTTCAAGTAGTGCATTTGCTTCCCTGCCACTTCTTAACGTTGATGGATTTTTCCCTTGTGTCCTCACATATCTGTGGACCATGGCTGCAGGCAGAGCCTGGCCATGTTGGGTGGAAGGGGGGTGACCTGGGTGCATTTTCATGGTTGGCTGGATCAACATGAGTCTAGCTGTCCCTGTGGAGATAGGAGCGATGGTACAGCACAAGGCCATGCCATTCTATTCCCAGAGAGCCCAGGCTTGGATACTCTTGTGCAGCCAGCCTGGATGCTGACATTTGAACACGTCTTCACATTACTCAGGAAGGCCACAGCAGGAATAAGAAAAATAGAAAATACAAAAAAGATTGCGTAGGAGGGAAACCGGGAGCAAGTCGATTAACTTAAATCTCTAGAAAACACACACACACTCATTCGAAAGTAGGTAAATCTCTAACCTTAAAAATACTGGCAAATATACCTCAGAGCTCCGTGTTTACTTGGCAAGTCAAAAGGTTCTCAACTGCTGGCCCGAGGAACCAATGCAGCCCACACAACAATTTCAAATGGCACATGGCTGTTAGCTGTTCAATATGAACATTAATATGTACATATTAACAATATATTGTTAAATGAACAATAACTTAGGCACTGCAGCAGTTGTTGCCAATTGGCTTATCGTTGCCATGCTCCCTTGGCCTCTCCATCCCTGCCATTATGTTGCAGGTACATACTGTTATAGGAGCAAAGGGAGAAATGGGGCACCATGGAAGAATTAAGAAGACACCAATGCATTTAGAATTTAAAAGTTCATTGAGAAACATGGTTATCAACAAGCCAGGAATATATTAACCCAAAAGAAAACAATACAAGTGCAGCTGAAATATGCATGTGGAGTTCCTTGAGTGTCACACAGTGTGTTCTCTTCGTTGGTTTGTGGCTACAGGGAGTAGCCTCCATAAGGTCCAGGTAGATCGTCACTGAGATCAATTATTTAAAGGTGCATTGTGTAGGATTTAGTGGCATCTAGTGGTGAGGTTGCAACCAACTGAATATCCCCCCCCCTCACCCCTCCCTTTCCAAATAAGCAGGAGAAGATACGGTGGCCTGTAGTGGCCTGTGAGGTGCCAGTAGGTACTTCAAAATGATGTCATCTATGACAGCGTCCAGTAGCTTAGAATCCAATGATGAGCTTCCTTGATAGAGTTATAAATTGTATTTAGTTATTTAGTCATAGGTCATAGCTTCCATGTAAGATGTCGATTATGATTAATAAAAAAATGCATTCTCTCTAGAGTTGTACTTTCTGGGCAACTGTAGAAACATGCCGGGGCAACATGGCGGGCTCCGTGGAAGAGGACCCGCTCCATATGTAGATGGTCTCAATGTATGGTATTTTCATGGGATTATACACTAATTAAAACATACGTATCCCATTTCTGCCAAGTCCATTCTTCTAGATGCCACTCAATTCTAAACACTGTACCTTAAATATTCATGAATGAAATCAAAAAGGAAAAAACCCTGAGCAGTATAAAATATAACTTTATGTGTTCAGTTGTACAAATAATTCAAATGACATCAAAATCCAAATCAAGAACAGAAAATAAATGATTGTGATTATTGCAGAGAGAATACAAATTAATAGTGCTGGAAATGTAAATTCCAGCACTATTAATTTAAAATCAAGACACACACCAAGCATAGGCCCAATATTAACATAACAGAATTGGTTTGAAGTAAATTCTCATATAGCTAACCGTCAAGTTTCAGTGGTATGCTACTAGTATTTTCAATGAATTCTGAGGTACAATACACCACATTTCGTTGGTTTAACATGGATTTAGCGTTTATATTTTTGATACTCTTAATGGTGCATCGAAGGTTCAATTGAATTAATCAAGTTAGTTCTTGAAAAAACCTAATGATAACGAGATTAATGCAGAACGAAAAACAGCTCTTCAACAAATTAATCCTTTAAATTAAGAAGAGTCAGTTGCTACATTCAACAGAGTGCCCTGAATTTATTGTTAATTAAATATGTATATGAATTGGAATCCATTACCCACTTTTCTCTGCACATCCTCTCACTTATGTGTTGGTTTGTTAGTGTGCACACACAGGTCTACATCAAAAGCAATAATGACAATTCGGGAGGCGGGACTTAGATGGAATTTGTTTGGTATTGGCTGATCGTTTTCATACTAAAATGAAATGAGTCACACAAAGGCGTAATCTCACTGGGTTGCAGAATCATTAAAAGGTAGATAGAGTGACAGATAGACAGGCATGTGTATGTGTTTCACTATTTATTCTCATGTGGTTCAATATTGCTTGACGCCTTATCGGTGTTGTCTTGACAGGGAGAGAGAGGAGAGCAAGAGAGAGAGCGAAAGCTAGACAGGGGAGAAAGGGTGTGACAGAGAGATAGTGTGTGTGTATGTGTATGTGTGTGTATGCGTGTGTGATTTGTGTGGGAGGGAATCCATAGAGCCGATGGAAACCTGAAAATATATTTGAATTGGGCAATAATTTTCTTTGTAACACCCCGCTTGGAACGGCAAAAATGAATAAAACGGCAAGTCATCCACGGCAACATTTTGTCTCCTTTGTTTACCGTCATGTCAAGAAAACACGGCATGATTTCAACTCAATCAAGGGATCGACCGGTGGAGCCGCAGCCAACTGATTTATCAAGATTATTCTCTCTCCCTTCCATTTCTTCCTTCCTTTTGTCTTCATGTCCTCGTTTCGTTGCTTACGGTTACAAACATATATGCTACATGTTACACGCAAACCGCATTGGATCATTTATTAACGTTCTATATATTTTTTCTCCTCCCATTCTCTCCCTCTTGTTCTTTCCCCTCCTTCCCTACCCCCGTCTCTATCTCTCTCTATCTCTCTCTCTCTCTCTCTCTCTCTCTCTCTCTCTCTCTCTCTCTCTCTCTCTCTCTCTCTCTCTCTCTCTCTCTCTCTCTCTCTCTCTCTCTCTGTGTTTCAGGTGAGTACACACACACGGAGCAACTTAAACTTCTCATCACGACAGGGGGGGCGGCGATGGGTTCGTGAGCGCCTCTTTGAAGCCATCAAACTGGAAGTGATTGATTATTTCCGGCCCTGCTCATCCCTCTGTCTTCCCTCCGTCGCCTTGCCAGATAAAGCGTGTCTCCTCCTCCTAAGAGAAGTCATACATTTATTCCACTAAGGCATTAGCTGCCAGTAGGCCTTAGGGGTCCTTGTGCAGATTATCATTGACTATGTACGAAGTGTATTGGCATCCTTCATGATTTAGAGAGCTGCACAAGCCACTAAAAACCAATCTATCCCTTACAAATACAACCGCACTCACTTGTGTAATGACTCCATTGTGCTTCCAAGACTGAATGTGCATGTATCAACTGTATATTTAGAGGTGTGACCCTTTTCAGTGTGTGTGTGTGTGTGTGTGTGTGTGTGTGTGCATGTGAATGTGCGTGTTTGTGTCTGTCCGGCAGAGTGTGTGTGTGCATGGCCCTGTGCGTGCATGTGTGTGTGTTCGTTTGTGTGTGTGTGTTTGTGTGCGTTTGTATGTGTGTGTGTGTGTTTGAACCTGTAACTCCATTATCCCTGCGTCTAAATGGTTTTTTCGTGCCATGAATCATTGGTAGCTGTCTGTCTCCGTGTCAGTGGTGATAACAGCCACTGAGATGACTGATCAATAACACACACAAACACACACACACACACACACACACACACACACACACACACACACAGTCAGTGTCAGTGGAGATGTTGACTGGCAGTCCACTAGTTCCTCACTGGTCTGCTGACAGTCAAACTGCTCTTCTGCTTCTGATTGGTGGATACTGGACCCCCCCCCCCCCCTTCTGCATGGCTCTCCAGTTACTTTGTATACTTCTGAACATAAAGCATGCAGAGGCAAAAGCATATTGAGATACACACATACACATACCCAAGCATGCATAATGCAGACACACGAGATGCGGAACATCCTTCACCTTGCTTATATTAGCCTTCATACATGTCGTACACACACACACACACACACACACACACACACACACACACACACACACACTGTCTGCATTGTGGGCGGACATTATCACTCTCCAATACTGAGCAAGTTTCTCCTTCACACAAACACAATTCAATATCCCCTCCCCTTCTTCCTGTATCCCTCTGCCTTCATCACACTGGGAAGGCCAGGCTGTGTCTTCTTTCTGCTGCACTCCCAGAGAGAAGCCTGGGGACTTTTACTTTTAAAGCTGAGAGGCAGAGTGGGACAGCTTAAGGATTTCACCCCAACCTGGCAGGGGCACCCGGTGGACCAACTGGAAAACCCTGTATGATCACCTCGTCTCTCGTCCCCGCTGCACTGTAAAACACCACTAGAGTGTATAACCTCCACTTTCAAACCATAATCGTGTTGGCTAGCCTCAGTCTGTTGTTTGCACCATACATGTCACGCCGTCCACTGTCACGCCGTCCACTTCCGCCACCTAGCGGGTGCCGGTATCCAACACTCCACGTGCTCTTTCATTTCCTCTTGTTAACACACCGGCCGGCAATCACCATCAACACACACTATATCAGCCTTGGATTTCCTAGCAGCCGGCGCTAGTTCGTTGTTTACACTACTCCAGTTAGTATCACGTTCCCAGCTCTAGATTGCTTGTCCTTTCTCAGTTCCTGATCGTAACCCCGGAGAGCGGCTGGAATGAGGAGGCCTTGCAGGGGGTCTTCCTGAGCGCGCTCGGCGACAGCGTCAAGGACGAGTTGGCACCCCGGGAGGATCCCTCAAACCTCGACCACCTGATAGCTCTTGCCATTCGGGTGGACTATCGGCTTTGCGAGTGCCGCAGAGAGCAGGCTCTCCGTCCATCCCCGACGCCCCTCTCCATTCCGCCTGCAGTGTCCCATCCTCCTCCTTCGAGCGCCGGCCCTTCCCGTCGCGAACCATCGCTTTCCCCCGAGCCCATGCAGCTAGGACGCACCCGCCTTTTCAGTCTAAGGCCTACCGGTACTGTGGCCAACCTGGTCATTTCGTGTCCGTCTGCCCCACTCGCCCGGGAAAAGAACGGACTCGCCAGTAACACGAGGGGTCCTGGCGAGTCACGCCCTCAACCCCTCGGCTTCCCGTCCCTTGCTCGATGCCACCCTCCTGTGGCGGGATTAGGCCCTACCTCTCACCATCCTTCTGGATTGCAGAGCGGATGTGAGCTTTATCACCAGGAGTTGGTGTAGCAGTTGGGTATCGACACCAGCCCTTTAGACTCCCCAATCGAGGCCCAGGCCCTGAATTGTAAGCCATTCGCCCGTGTAGAACGGCAGATGGTCCCTGTCAATCTGTTGATTTCGGGGAATCCCCACGAGTCCCTTTCTCTCAACGTGATAGATTGTCCTTCTACCCCGGTGGTCCTGGGGTATCCGTGGCTCCAGACTCACAATCCCCAGATCGACTGGGGGTCCGGTAGGATAACATCTTGGAGTCCGTATTGCCATTCCCATTGTCTGCATTCCGCCCAATCTCCCTGTGTCTTGGAGTCCAGGATCGCGTTTGCGCCCCCTGACCTGTCCTCCGTGCCGGAGGTGTATCACGACACTGGGGTACATCATTGGTCAGGGGGAGGTGAGGATGGACCCGTCCAAGGTTTCTGCGGTGGCTGAGTGGCCTTCTCCCTCCTCCCGTAAGCGGCTCCAGCAGTTCCTGGGCTTCGCCAACTTTTATCGCCGCTTCATTCGCTGCTACAGCCAAGTCGCTGCACCCCTCACGGCCCAGACCTCCACCAAGAAGCTTTTTGAGTGGACGCCGGAGGCCGAGATCACCTTCCGGTGCCTCAAGGAGTGGTTCGTATTGGCGCCCATCCTCATCCAACCCGATCTCTCTCTCCAGTTCGTGGTGGAGGTCGATGCCTCCGACACCAGGGTAGGAGCGGTGCTGTCTCAGCGCTAACCCATGGACCACAAGCTGCACCCGTGCGCCTTTTTCTCTTGCCGGCTTACCCCGCCGGAGCGGAACTATGACGTGGGAAACCGGGAGCTTCTGGCCGTAAAATTGGCGCTGGAGGAGTGGCGTCACTGGCTGGAGGGCGCGGAACAGCCGTTTATCATATGGACGGACCACCGTAATTTATCTTACATCCAGTCCGCAAAGAGGCTCAACTCCCGGCAGGCCAGATGGGCCCTATTCTTCGGTCGTTTCAATTACACCCTAACCTACCGACCTGGCTCCCGGAATGTTAAGCCGGATGCCCTGTCCCACCTACACTCCCCCGAGGACCCCTGCTTGGACCCCGAACCCGTACTGCCGTCCGCCTGTCTCGTTGCTGCACTCACCTGGGAGGTCGAGTCCGCCGTCCTCCAGGCACAGGGACAACAGCCAGACCCGGGTACCGGTCCCCCAAACCGCTTGTTTGTTCCAGACGCGGTGCACACTAAGGTACTAACTTGGGTTCACTCCTCTAGACTCACCTGCCACCCTGGCATAACCCACACCCTGGACTTAATCTGTCGGCAGTTCTGGTGGCCAACCATGGATGCGGACGTCCACTCGTTTATCGCGGCCTGCGCGACCTGTGCGCGGAACAAGTCCTCGACCCGACCCCGTTCCGGCCTGCTCCGGCCTGCTCCGGCCTCTGCCTTTCCCCAGTCGTCCGTGGTCACATATCGCCTTGGACTTCGCCATCGGGCTCCCCCCGTCCGAAGGAAAAACCACCATCCTCACGGCCATCGACCGTTTTTCCAAGGCCGCCCACTTCTTGGCTCTTCCCAAACGTCCCTCTGCTAGGGAGACTAAGGACATCATGGTTCTCCACGTGTTCCACCTACATGGCATCCCGGCGGATATTGTCTCTGACCGGGGCCCCCAGTTCATCTCCCAGGTCTGGCGTGTGTTCTGTGCGGCCCTGGGAGCCACAGTCAGTCTCTCCTCTGGTTACCACCCTCAATCCAACGGACAGTCGGAGTGGGCGAACCAGGAGATGGAGGCCGCGCTCCGTTGTGTCACTAACGCCAATCCATCCTCCTGGAGCTCTCAACTCCCCTGGGTTGAGTACGCCCAAAATATCCTCGTCAATGCTTCCATTGGTTTGTCCCCCTTCATGTGCTCGTTCCCCGCCTTGGAGGCGGAGATTGCGGTCCCCTCCGTCCAGGCTCACCTGCGCCAGTGTTAGTGCACCTGGAAGCGTGCACGCACTGCCCTGCTCCGTGCATCCTCTCGCTCCCAATTACAAGCGAACAACCTTGTACCGTCTACCGGCCCCGCAGTACTCACCCGGGCAAAAGGTTTGGCTCCGGTCGAAGGATCTTCCCTTGAAGGAGGTTACCCAGAAACTCTCTCCCCGTTTTGTCGGCCCGTTCGAGATTGAGTCCCTCGTCAACCCCTGTGCCGTTCGTCTAAGACTCCCTTCGTCCCTTCTTGTGCACCCTACCTTTTATGTTTCCCACGTCAAGTTCCACGTAACAATACGAGTGTGATAGGTTCTGCCCAGTTGGGCAGTGTGTCTGCTGTTTTCTAGTGTTCTTTGTGGTTGTCACCCATATCTCTGAAGATGGGTCTCACGTTAACAAATTGTTTGTGTATATATATACACAATTTAAACATTTATATATATTGTGGCAACCCGGCTTAACTAAGTGGTCGTCTCCCCCCAGAGAACACAAGGCAGAAGTCCGTTTAAGCTGGATAGGCGTGTCCTCCGTCGCGCTATCGTCGGATATTCACGCAGCCCTTCGTCTACTCCGGCCGAGGGATCTCTCTCTTCCAAGCCACGCCGAGTGCCGCGTATATCCGCGTTCTTTTTCTCCTCCGTCGCAGGTGCGTCCTATTTTGCTGAGTGCGATCGGCGTTAATAAACTCAGCTGTGCAATCCTCCGGAGAGCGGTGGTAAACTCCTTCTACCACCGCTCCCCTGAGCGGTGGCTGGGGTGCTGCTCTGGAGCGGGTTGCCACAATATATAGGTGTTTCTCTGTGTGTGTGTGTGTGTGTGTGTGTGTGTGTGTGTGTTTGGGTGTGGGAGTGTGAGTGTGTGTGTGTTCGTTTGTCTGTGTGTGTGTGTGTGTGTGTGTGTGTGTGTGTGTGTATAGACAGGTAAGTTTGTATGAACAGCATGCCTGCTGTCCTGATTTGCCCCCGAGCTGCGATTATGACCCACTAACTTAATTCTCCTTCCTTTCAATCGCCTCTCACTCCTTCTGTCTCTCCCTCTGTCTCTCTCTCTCTCTTTTTCCCTTTCTTTTTCCCTCTCTCTCTCTCCTTCTTTCTCTTACTCTTTCACCCCCTCTCTCTGTCTCTCTCTCTCTCCTTCTGTCTCTCCCTCTGTCTCTTCCTCCCCCTTGCTGCTGGGTAGCCTCCTGTAATTGAGTTTTTTATTCAAGTCAATTAAAAGTGCGGTCCCCGCCACAGACAAAACAAGTCCTTCCCCTCAGGCTCCCTGATTGTCCATTCCTCTCAGCAGCTGAATACTGGCCGTGTACTTTCATTTCATATGTGTCATTAAACTGTTGTGACATTGTTTACAGTGTAATTTATCTTTTTCTATGAAGCTGCCCCATACCGCCGCACCCCCCCAACCTGAAATCCTATTTAAATGGTAATTCTAACTTCCATTAAGATGAGGCCTTTGTGAATTCCACCCAGGTGTTCTTTCAGCCTACCTCTGCAGCCTTACAGAAACACTTGTTTACGCCCGGAACGCCAAACAGTTATCATAGTTGAGACCATGTCATTTCCTGTTGACCAGTCCTCCCTTTCCTCGCTCAGTGGGAGAAGTGATGGAGGACAGAGAGAGAGTGAGAGGTCTGTGTGTGTGTGTGTGTGTGTGTGTGTGTGTGTGTGTGTGTGTGTGTGTGTGTGTGTGTGTGTGGGAGGGGGGGGGGGGGGTGACAGGTGAGGGAGAGCAAACTAAATATCTCTTCAGAGAGAGAGAAACAGACCGAGAGAGGGAGAGTAAGAAAGAGAGAGCAACATGGACAACTCTCCAGA
>JACYXH010000764.1:47500-120000 GCA_026745465.1 Lota lota
GTTTGGTGGGGAACAAAAACGTCATAGTGTTCCCTTGAAATCAGCATTGCTTTTGTCTGCAACTGAAAAATACAATGAAATGTCTTTCAGCTGAATTTCACCACACACACACACACGCACACACACACGCGGCTCCTGCTAAGACAGCGCTTTAACACATGAGTGTGTAGGTCATGGTCTGCCGATCGTCTGGTCACAAAACCCATCGCACAGCACCCACAGTACGGCGGCCATTTCTTCTGGATGTTTGCTCACGCTGACATGAAGTCAATTTAGCAAGGCATTAACGTGCTTACTGGAGAAACGGGTACTATGTTTTGCTGGCTTGGCTGGATAATCCACAGACGGTAGTCCCCGCAGACGAGCAGCCTAGCGGGGGTTTAGGGTTGGAGTCGGCTCCGTGTGTAATTGTTTACCATGTGTGAAATACAAGAGCACTCGCTCCCGGACCCTCTCTCCCCTGGGTGAATGCGGGTTCAAAAAAATATAAATAAAATAAAGTCCTAGTCTAGCGTCATGCTCCGGTATGAGCAGAGTTCATAAGTGGGCTTTGAGTTAGCATAATAGCCACGGTGAGGTTCCTCAAAGCTTCCTCTCCGCGCCTCATTAGCTTTTAGCATTAGCTTCATCTGCTTGGGAAGAGATGAGGATCATTAACTCTCTCTCTCTCTCTCTCTCTCTCTTTCTTTCTTTCTCTCTCTCTCTCTCTCTCTCATCTGTGGTCACCTCTCTCTGCCTTTTCTCTCCACTCTCCGTTCTTCCACACACTTACAAGCCATCCGTTCACTGGCTTATAGTTGGGAGGATCAAATATTACACAAAAGGCAATCAGAGGAACCCGCCATCTGTCCACCTACCTGCAGTCGTTACTCATGATATACTTATATACATCTACCTGTAGTCGTAACAGTCCCCAATATGTGACTATCTCCATGGGTGATGTAGACCAGTGCAGAAAGTAACCGTGACAGCCAACGATGTTCCCTGGCCCTCAGCCATCAGCCGATTCAGTCTGACGTGCATTCACAATGTGACACGCACACTCGCACACACACACACACACACACACACACACACACACACACACACACACAAAGACATACACATACGTGCTCACAAACACACACACACATAAATAGTAACACACACACACACACACACACGCACACACACACACATACACAGGCGCAAAATCCACGTACTCGGTTTAAATAATAAACTCATCTTATTTCAACTCCTTTCCGTTCCTCAGCAGAACAGAAAACCGCATCGCAAGGCAGGAAGCATTTGTCATTTGTTTTGTTTTAAAATGGATGACAGTCTGATTGAAAAGGTGTGGATATTGCAGAACACAAACATCTTAGCAAATTATATTGTCAGTCTCCGATAGGCGTACTTCAAACCATACAAGTGTGTTTCAGCAAAACACAAGAAGGTGCCTCTGTATGTGTGGCCTTCACCTCACTGACTGATGTTCTAACTATAATAAAACAAATTAAATAAAAGGTTTTTAAAATGATTGGTTAACACCATGGTCTTCACCATTCATCCATACAGCCCATTTACTGAAGCCAGAGAAATGTTTGAAACCGAAGAAAGAATATTAATCATGTACACATATTTATTTTTCCTAAACTTAAGTACAACAACGAGTCAAATGGAGGCATGTTGCTATGGCGACCTAGGTCTCCTACGCCAAGGGTTACAGCACGATCCTCCGCAGGCAGCGCTATGAGGGTGTCGATAGACAAAACAAGATCAACAAACAGTTTTGTTAAAAAATGCAACCTTTTGCATTGTGTTTGTGTTTAGTGCCAACTTTTGACATAATAACCACGGCCCATTCTAACATTGACATTTTAGCCCTCCTTCTCCTCCTCTTCCTCCTCCTCTTCCTGGTCTCTGCAGTGTTAATGTGTTTTCCTCGGTCAGTCGTGGTTTCCTTGGTCGCTCTGCGGGGGTGGGGTGAGTGAGTGACATCTTAATAGGTACACACCAGCCATCTGTCCGAGCGAAGGGCCTTGTAGCGTGTAACCTTTCCCCTAGCGCTCGTACAGTTTGTTTGAAAGAGAGTTGAGAGCAGTGCGCAAGGTTGATGGCTGAGACGTGGGTGAGAGGCTGGAGGTGTGCGTCATGAGAAACCAAGCAACGCTCTGTTCTCTCTTATGAAAGCGTATGGAAAATAATTGAAGCTCAACAGTGTTTGTTCGGGTCAAAGGGAAAGAAAAATGTACACCTTGTGAAAGGAATTGTGTTTTGATTTAGCGTTGTTTCTAAAAAGAATGAAACAAACAACACTGTGCAATAGATACATCAGAGTGGGGTTTTGCTAATTTGAACTGTTAAATAACCATGACAGAAACAGTAATGACAATGAATAAACCATGACATTCTCCATTTTATTTTCAGCAGCAGAGCTGCTTGAATAGGAAGGGATTTCAACTATTAACTGTAAAGTCTGAACTGTATGTTCCATAGTGCTTGAGTTTGAGCATAAAACGTATGCTGCGATACCTCATTTGAGGCAACAATGGCCAGTTATATACTGCTAGCGTGGCAGGGCTGTTCCGCTATGATTGACTGACAATTTAGGTTTAATTACCAAATGGCCCAATTTTCGTGTAATTACAATTTCTTCTCCATTAATCAAATTTGACTTCCGGACTTCTTGGTGAATGCAAGATGTACTCACTGAGATGAACAATTTAACTGAGTATTAATGTGACACTATATGGACAAAACAAGATTGAAAGAGTTCCTGTATCCCCCTCTCCATGAGACCATGAGATGACTCGTTCACACACACACGCAAACACACACACACAGACACACACACACACACACACACACATGAATTCACACACCAAACACATGAACACAAAAACACACATGAACACACACACACACACACACACACATACACACACATACACACACATACACATACACACACACACACACACCACACACTTGAACACACGTACGCACAAAGAAACACACACATGCACCACACACACATACACACGCACACGTGCACACACACATACACGCACGCTACTGCCTGTGGTGAGGCTTTCAGCACGCGAGCTAGACCAGTCTCCAGACAGTTGACCCTTTCCTGGGTCCAATGTGTCCCCAGTCTGCCTCGGCGGAGGCTGGAAAGGCATAAGACAAGAGCCTCCCCTCCTCCTCCTCCTCCTCCTCCTCCACCTCCTCCTCGAACAACAACAAGGGTGTGGCACAGTGTGGTGGTGGTGGAAGGAGCGCTCCCAGCATCTGGTGTGCGTTAGAGGGGCTGCTGCTATCCTCGGCCTGCTCACAGCACACCAGTGACACGGGGCAGGATGGAGCATGGAAGGAAGGAAGAAAGGTGCATAAAAAGAAGGGAAGAAAGAAGGAAATAAAGAAAGTAAGGGGTAAAGAAGAAAAAAAACAAGAAAGAAATATAGAAAAAACAAATGAAGGAAAGAACTAGATAATGAAAGCTAAAGAAATAGAGAATGAAAGAAAGAGAAGGAAAGATACAAAGAAAGGTAAATAAATAAATAGGGGAAATGGTGGAAGGATAGAAGGAAAAAGGAATGCATTCTTAGTATTAGTTTTAGTAGTAGTAGTATGAGGAGTTTCAATAGTAGTAGTGGTAGTAGTAGTATTAGTAATATTACTGAGCCCTTAAAGCCTTGGAGGTTTCCGCCTCCGTCTTCACCTCCACAGAGCCATCATCTGTTTCATCCTAATGGACTCTTTGATTTAGATGCTTGGATGGTCTTAATGTGTGATCACTGGGGTGTGTGTGTGTGAGTGTGGAATACCCCCGGGGGATGGGACATCTTCTTTGGTCCATAATTACTGAGCATAGGCAGAATAACTATTCAGCGTGTTGTCGACAGCCTTCACAGAGACACACATCGTGGCACAGGCTTTGGTTCAAAATATGCAGGTCACTGAACATGTAAAGTATGTTTGCCTTAATCCACCAGGCGAGAATAATACTGTTATGGTTTTCTTCATTGCTGACCTTCTCAAGGAATTTATCAGATGCGGTCGAATGTTTCTTTCTTCCGCTCAGAGCATCGACTCACTCAACAATTACCTTGAGGACTCCATCGCTGTTTCAAAGCACATTTAAGTCACATACCATATAGTTTAAAAATGATTTTTTTAATAATACGTCAATAAAACTCATATCTTTCCCAAGCAATTTACTATGAATTCAGATACAGGTCATTAGGGACCAAGGAATCCTGCATAATAATGCCTATAGAGAGACTACAGACATTGGGGATCGAACCCAGAACCTCTTGACTGGGACGTGAACACTCACTAGCCAATTCACATTCCTGCCTTCCTGCTTCGTCGTTCAAATGCCCCATACAACGTGTGTGTTTACCAGTGGGGGTGAGGAGACTTTAGTCAGTGAGGACAATTAGAGGCTCATCAACGGCTTCACACTGAGCCTCCCACCCTGGCACCAGAGCTAACCCAGCAGGGGGCTTGGCAGCTTCAGGTGTTTCAAACAAGCACACCTGACTCCTGAAGAGGTGGAGAGCTGCTGCGTCTGTTTAAAGAGAACAAATTAGAATGAAAACACACACACGCACACACACACACACACACACACACACACACACACACACACACACACACACACACACACATACAAGCTAACATGCACACTGCAATATTAGTGCAATATTTGTTTTTGTATTTTAGTAGTGTGTTGAATTTGTAAACAATAGAACCAATTATAAAATATGTAATAGTCAGACCTGATCAGAATGGTACTGTTGGGATGTCATACATTGGAACATTGGATAAATAGTTACTCGTTCGGATGGTAAATAGCAATGTTTTATGAATTAACTTGATAATTCACAGTGAGATTAAAGAGGGAGAGAGAGAGTGATAGAGAGATAGAGAGGGGATTGAAAGAAAGGGAAATACAAACAGTCAGAGAAAGAGAGGGAATGGTAGGGAGAGAGAAAGAGAGAGAGAGAGAGAGAGAGAGAAGAGAGAGAGAGAGAGAGAGAGAGAGAGAGAGAGAGAGAGAGAGTAAAGTGAACATGTGCATGAGTGTGTCTCAGTAGGACTGGGGTTAACCTCAAGCTGAGACTGTCTAGAGAGGAGATGGCAGCCAGAAACCAAACTCCCAGAATCCCACGGTGCAGCGCTAGCCGCAGCCAAGCCGACCCAAACCAGCCGGGAGCTAAAATTAGCCCACACTTGCAGGGTTCAAAAACACAAGAGTTCCACCAAAGCGGGCGGTGGAGTATCCTGGCTGCAGTTGTAGGAACACTCTGAGCCTCAGTTTCTCCTCTAAATCCACATTTGATGTATCTGACAGCGGTGTTGGTCAATGGCCATCACTTTATCTAAAGTGTTCTTCAGTTAGTACTGGCCTCTGCATAACCCGGGAGCTAGATAGACCATATACCACGTATGGCTCTGTCAAAACATCCATGTATTCACATAAATGAGTAAATGGGGAACATGCAGAGCGCTACACTACAGTATCTGTGTGTGTGTGTGTGTGTGTGTGTGTGTGTGTGTGTGTGTGTGTGTGTGTGTGTGTGTGTGTGTGTGTGTGTAGGTGTGTGTGTGGGTGTGTGTGTGGGTGTTTTACCCTGTACAGGGTTTGCATGCCCAGAAAGAGCTAGGCATAAAGGAATGATGTCTATCTCGCAACCTTCACAGAGAACATGACAGTTTAATTTAAAAAAAACAACACTCTGAGGACATCAACTTCTTACGGGACGACCAGAAACACAGCCGGCTTATTTCTAAAGGACAGATGAAATCATTGAAATGTCGCCTTACTCTGCATATAGCATGTAATGGCTTACATGTCATAATAAGTTCAATTTTATGGCTATACTATGTTACATGTTATTGCTATATTACTTGTTATAACCATACTGTGTTCCATGTTATGGCTATGCTATATGTTATGGCTATAATATATACATGGTATGCCTATGTTTGTTATGGCTATACAATGTTACATGTTATAGCTATATTGCATATTATTGCTATAATATAGTGCATGTTACGGCTATTTTACATGGAATGGCTATACTGTGTTCCATGTTATAACTATGCTACAAGTCATGGCTATAATATGCTACATGTTATGGCTATGTTTGTTATGGCAATAATATGTTTCATGTTATTGCAGTAATAAATTGCATGTTATGGCTTTGTTACATATTATATATATATGTATGTTACATGCTAATATCATACATAGTATGGCTATGTTACATGTTATGGCTATAATATGTTACATAGGCTATGTTGCATGTTATGGCTATGCTACATGTTATAGCTTCAATATGTTACATATTATGGCTTCAATATGTTTAATGTTACGGCTATAATATGGTACATGTTATGCCGATGTTACATGTTACGGCTTTGTTACATTTGATATATATTTAAGCTACATTATATACATATGAAAAGATAAATGATACAGTTTATAGCTATTTACATGTTAGCTATGATATGTTTTATTTATGTTATTTAATTATGTACATAGCTAACTGATGAGTGAATGTGATTCTGAGGTTGATAGTGTTGGTAGTGTTGGTAGCTTCAGTTGTTTTATAAAAAGAGAGAGAGTTTAGACTGCTCTATTTCTTGGGATGATAATGTGTGTTTCAGTAAGAAAGGGGAGGGTCTACTTGTGGTTAATTTTCCAGAAAGGTCCCCACATGTGCTCCAGATGCATTAGTGTGTATGTAGGAACAAGGAGATTCCTGGTGATGGCAGAAAGAGAAATTAGGCTGTGCAGAGGGGAGTGGTGGTCTGGGGGGTTTGTTGCTGGTAAATACAGGCTTGAGAAATACCACAAATTGAAAAATGTTGTTTGTATAGTAGATCATTCTGAGATCCCTTGGCAAAAAACACACTTGAAGAGAACCATACTGTGATACACATTGCAATACACAGTTACACACACATACACACACACAAATACTTGGCCATGGTGAGAAGAGAGCTACTTCAATAATAAAGACTTGTGGCATATAGATGAAGGTTTTGCATTCCACAACGAGAGAAACAGAGAGCGTTCTAATATTGGACTCCCAGAACGCCCGGGCTGTGTTTGTCTTTTTAATGGACCGTATATTTGCTATATAATTCAGGGCGGTAGCTCCGAAGCTTTTGTTAGCCCCTTAAAACACCCACGGTGTCTTTTGATTTAATGACCCCGCCGCCGTTACCACAGTTAAGCCCAGAAACCCATACAAATGTGTTTATCGGAAAAAAAAACTACAAGTACTTTGATGTTCAATTCCTATTCAAGAGTAGCCCTTTTTTATTTATATTGTCTTTGTAGTAATACCACCACTAAGATCAAACATGATGCTGCATTACAATCTATGTTAATTGGGATTCTTTAGTACTGATTTTCTATTGGTGTTGAGTGGTGTGTGTGTGTGTGTGTGTGTGTGTATGTGTGTATGGGATGTTTTTTTGAATAATAAATAAGTGCATGTGCATGTGTGCCTGTAATGTGCGCACAGAACCATGAGATGTTTGGTGACGCGTGAGGAAGTGAAAGCCAGGTTTCTGTCACCGCGAGCTGAATACAGCCTCCTAATGGAACAGGTTCAATTTAGATGGCTGCTCTCAAGGGGAAGGTTAACCTAGAAGGTTGACCTTGCCACGTGGAGGTCAAGGTCAACTTATCTGACACAAAAGTAGTAACTCATCGTATAGATGTTATGGCTTTAGGACATGTGCATGTGTGTAAGAGTGTGTGTGTGTGTGTGTGTGTGTGTGTGTGTGGTGTGTGTGTGTGCTTCTCTCTCTCTCTCTCTGTGTGCTAGTGTGTGTATGTGTGTGTGTTTGTGTGTGTGTGTGTGTGCTTGTGTGTATGTGTGTGTGCTAGTGTGTGTATGTGTATGTGTGTGTGTCTCTGTGTGCTAGTGTGCATATGTGTGTGTCCAACCACGTTTCCCTAATTTCCTCTCAGTTTTATGTATTTATTTATTCATTTGCACCCTGTGAAACTGCCTTTTGGGCCCTGGTTAACACTGTCTGCCTGGCCACATCACACGGGGCCCCTCCATGAGCAGTTTGTAATGGGAGTGAGTTTAAAGGTCAAGTGTGTTAGCCACTTCTTTCAACAGTCAGTTAAGCTACTACTTTCCACCGAAAATTTGACATTTGTGTGTGTGTGTGTGTGTGTGTGTGTGTGTGTGTGTGTGTTTGTGCGTGTTTTGTCAATCTCATTCACCAGAGGTCAATGCTACAGAATATGTGCAGCTGGATAATTAAATAATATATACTCATGCTTGTGATGGATGTGTCAGTATGTGCGTCATGTTAACCAGACTGGGGACTCTAATCATGCACAACAAATAGCATAGCTCTGTCATCAGCCTCAGCTTCATACTGAGCCATGACTGTCTTCTGCTTTTCTAGGGTGGGGTGTAGTTAAAGGGACTGGGGTGGGGGTGGGAGGGGGGGGAGGGGAGGGGAGAGGGGACGAAAGGAGAGGAGATGGGAGTAGAATTGAGTCGGGGAGGAGATCTGAGGGGGGAGGAACGGCGGAGGAAGGGTGACGGTTTATATAGTGGGTTGTATGTGGTGGGGCAGAGCAGCAGACAGACAGTCACAATGCTGTCAGTTCAGTTTCTATTTAGACTCCCTGTTCTCCCCCGCTGTTCTCAGCCCCCCATACTTCCTCCCCTCTCCTTGAATCTAATCTCCTTACTGTCTGTGTGGTCTGTGTGCGTCCGTGTATATGTGCGTGTGTGTGTGTGTGTCTGTGAGAGCGTATGTGTGTGTCTGTGTGTATGTTTATGTGTGCGTATGTGTGTATGTGTGTGAGTGTGTGTTTGTGTGTGTGTGTGTGTTGGTATGTATGTGTGTATACTCACGCTTGTGTGTGTCTCTGCGTGTGTGTGTGTGATGGATAGCTTGCTACATCATATGAGTAATACTAATATAGGCCTGTCTGCCCATTCACCTCCTCCTGCTAAATAGAATCTGTCAGAGACCTAGCTTCCCCTGCCTTCTTCCTCTTCTACCTCTGCCTCTTATTTTTCTTCTTCTCTTGTTCGTTTTTCTTTGTGTAATTTTTCTTTCATGTTCTTTCCGAAGCATTTTTTTTTTTCAACTGCAACAGTTTCTGTCATTTGGTATTTGGTATTTGTATGAATTTGAGGGTGCACTGAATTAATGTTGACTCTACCTCACCTTTCCACAAGGCTTTCTTTATGTGAACGACTGACACATATTTTTCACATTATAAATGTTGTTATCCATGTGTGGAACAAGTTTATAATGTTATTTTTTTGTATTTAACTCTGCATTAAAATATAATTTCTCCTTCTAACCAACAGCCTCTATCACCACTTCATCTCTGTCTGTGCATGTGTGACTCTCATGTTAATTGAGAGAGATGCTATATATCTCTCTCGCTGTCTATCTCTATCTCTCTCCCTCTCTCTCTCTTGCGCTCTCTCTCTTTCTCTCTCTTTCTCTCTTTATGTGTCTTCTCTTGATTTCTCCCTCTGTCTCTCTCTCTTTATGTCTCTCTCTCTCTATCTCTCTTGTCATCCATCCCACTGTAATTTGACAACAGATGTTAAATGCATAAATGTATTCCTGTTACTCATTCTTGTGATTAGATTGGCAAACCGTGTGTGTGTGCGAGTGTGTGAGTGTGTGCGAGTGTGTATGTGTGTGTGTGTGTGTGTGTGCGCAAGTGTACATGTTTTTTTGTGCGTGTGCTGGGGAGCATGGATGTTGTGCGATCACACGGGCACCTGTTTGTGCCTGTGTCTTTCCTGCTTGTCTCTTTAAGGCATCAGTATGCTGCAGACGAATGAGCTGGCATAACATTGTGCCATGACTGGCTGACTTACTGGCTGACTGGCTGGCTTACTGACTGACTGACTGTTTGACTGACTGGCTGGCAGACCGACTGACTGACTGGCAGACTGACTGACTTGCTGACTGGCTGGATGTCTCAATGGATTCATGCAAACGTTTTTGCATTCACTCTTTGAAAGAAAGATAGAGACGTAGTGTCAGAAAAGAGAAACCGATTTTGAGAGAAAATAAAAGGACAGAGAGAGTTATCGTTGGTGCTTTCATCTTGCTTGTATTCTAATGCATATCCTGGATTACCATGGCTGGCTGTGGCCTGTACCAGGCATGCATCAGTGGCCATCTGTGGAGTTCTTCTATCTATATTTTATTTTGGGAGGGATCCTATAATAGGATATCCACCTTACTCTCGTCTCTCCCTGTGACTTCTCTGTGCTTTTCCTTTTGTCATACCGTCTTCCAGGACTAATACCACACCGTCGTGCTTCAACACCCTCCACCTCACCCACCACCTGACCTGCTCCTCCCTCATTTCTCCCTCATTTCTCCCTCCTCTCCTTGACATCCTCTACCATCCTCCTCCATCCTCCGATCCCCATTCCCACCTCTTACTCTGCGCCATGTTCCCCTCTCTCTGTATATCTCTCTGTGTGTCCTTGTAGCTCACACCTTCCCCTGTCCATGCTTCACTTATCCATCCCCATCACCCAACGCCTTCTCCCCCCGCAAGCCTGCCTGTCTGCCTGCCTGCCTGCCTGGCTGACCTCCTCTCACCCATCCTCCCTCTTAACCCCATCACCACCCCCACCACCACCATCACCACCACCATCAGGCAGAACAGCCATTCATAGAGAATGACACAGTCCCTCTGGTTTCTCATAGGAGAGAGGCTGCGGTTAGGGATTGAGAGAGAGAGAAAGAGAGAGAAAGAGAGAGAGCGAGAGAGATAGAGACATGCAAGATAAAGGGGGAAATGAAAATTAACTGCAGTATAACAGGGGTGGGTATGTGTTTGGTGTGTGTGTGTGTGTGTGTGTGTGTGTGTGTGTGTGCAGGGGTGGGGGGGAAGAGAGGGAGGGGGAAGAGAACAGGAAGAGAATTTCACGGATAAGAAGTGGTGAAGATTTTGCTTCAAAAAGTGAAAGTGCCAGAAAGCTGAAAGCAGGCAAAGTTTAAAGGAGCTTTGTGTGCAGTATGTAGTCTTTTATTTAATCGAGTATGTTGTGCTTTTGTAATTCTGTGTTTTTATATTTGTTTCCATGTCTGGATACAACTTGAAACATTCTGAAATGAATGTGTGTGTGTGTGTGTGTGTGTGTGTGTGTGTGTGTGTGTCAGAAAGAGAGAGAGAAATGGATAGAGAGAAGAGAGATAGAGAGAGATACGAACAGAGAGAACGAGAGAGATAGATATATCTATCAAAGTGACACATGGATGCCAGCGGACCCCTATGCTTCCAAACCTCGCAGGAAGTACAAATCCCTGAGCTGGCGAGACGTGTGGAGCTCCGTCCGTACATCTATTTTAATTTCCCCGCTGTCTGTCAGTTTTGCCTGGCTAACATGTGATCAATAAAAGCAGACATCCATTTAATTCTGATGGATTGAGTTTCCCTGGGCATGAAAGTACCCACCAGGTTCAGGGGTATGACATGTTTTGCGGGACCCTGGGACTTTTGTCATTTGACCGTATGCTGGGGCGTCATAGCACACTGCATGCTGGCGCGCAATGGGGTTCCTGCGAATTCACATGGTCGCTGTCCAAGCACGACCGCGAAGATGATTCACTGACATGATGGCTAATGGGGCGAAGGATGGACGGCGTTGCATAGCTTCTCTGATCGTCAATGTGTTGGAAGAAAATATGCTTTAATTCCGATTTGATGCCTCCAGAGTTGTGGTACAATGTAGTTGACCTAAAGTTACTTAAATTCCTTATTATTATAAATACTATTATTATTCCTATTCAGCCAAGGTAACCCTTCACCTCTCTCCATAAGGATATCATGCACATTGTATTTTGCAGTAGGGACTCGCAACCTCATTCTGACAATGATACAAAAGTTTCCACAAAGTTTAACCGTATCTTCCGATTTTCGAAGACAAAAAAAGTGAACCATATCCAACTTCTGCACTCTGGTCTCTGTCTCTATATGAGTTCGCTTCCTACGGGCTCCACACATCTCTTCCCACCAAGACAGTCAGCCTCCACCCCCCCCCCCCCCCCCCACTCCACCAGTCCGTCTACAGCGACACCCAACACATGCAATTTGGGATAATTGGACAGGCGGACTCGCCGGGTGCATGTGACCCGTGCGATTGACTGACGTCCCGGGATCCAGGCATCCTTTTGCATACCCCCCCCCCCCCATCCCCAACCCCCAACTCACACACACACACCGCACACACATACACACACACCTCAATCAGCCCCCCCCCCCCCCCCCCCCGCCCCTGGAGAACAACCCCAGCTGGATTAAACTGGGCTAGAGATACGCCACTGTGGATTGACGGACAGATTCATTAATGCAATACACCTTCATCCCAGCATGACAGCACACATCCAGCCCAGCCTCAAATATGTTATTTCTGCCGCGGCACAGCAGCGAAGAATGTGTTTGTGTTTGTTTAGTTTTTGCGGTTATTGTGAATTTGATAATAATGCATAAATGCAACGATTTCAGGCGTCGCGTTTGCCAATCAACACAGAGCAAACACGCATTCAGTGTGAATGAGTATTTCAACATGAGTACACAACAACCAGTATCTCCATGCTTTAAATGGGCTCCTGGAGGGCTTTGTGAACGCTGCTAGCATACATTCATGTAGGAAATATTACAATAATATTTACCGGGGTTGTGTGGCATTAAATGGAAATGATGTTGCATTGGTCAACTGCCCAAACCTATCTTAAGGTTGGTGACCTTTAGAAGTCTATAAAAACACTATACCCACTACTATGACACAATATAATATCTAATATCTGTCTTCACATATATACTTATATCCTATGAGATCATGTAACAATTTACATAAAACCAGCTCGAAACTCCTGGACTCCACACACAGAGAGGTAATGTTCGTTCTCTGAGCACAGAAGTTAAACTAGGTCAAATAAATGACCATTAGCTTTTACCTACATAAATTACCTTCACAAGGTACTAGCAGAGGATTATTTGCTCACGTAGTTACACAGGATATGGTTAATATGGATATACCTCCATCCCTATGCAACTATAGAGCACACACCGCTTATTGGGGTCACCTAGCAAAGTGTTTTTTTAGAATACTTGGTATTCAGTGGTCTACAGTTGATGTACTCAAGGCACCTGTACCTGCAGCCACACACACACACACACACACACACACACACACACACACACACACACACGTTTGGTTGACAGTTGATATCAAAACAGTCCTATTAAGGACCTGACTTTAATAACGCTCTACACAGGAGCAGATTTTTTCCGGTAAAAAAAATGAAACGGGACATATTGAACCAAGGCAGGTGCAGGTTATTATGGTCTGCTATGGTTGAAGTGTGGAGAAAGATGTGAAGAAAGTCAGAGTGGGATGCTCCTGAATCCAACCTCTATGACTTCAATGATATGGAAAGGTAATTTTCCTTTGAATTTGATATGAAGCTGTTTACTGTGTGTGTGTGTGTGCGTGTGTGTGTGTGATTTTTCCAACAGCTGCATCTCTGTGATTCACACAAACACCTTAAATGAGTCCATCACGCTTTTACTTTGAAAGTGATATCCTTTACTTTTTATATTCAAACAATCTTAGTATGGTGTTTTTCTATTTTCCTTTTCTTCGTTCTACCCTAGCACTGCTGTTTCATTGGGAATGATATTGCTTCATTCACAGGTCACTCACAGAGGTCTATTATCCTCCAGTTTGGTGAAAGTGAAAGTGGGGGGGGGGGGGGGGGAGTAAGGGCCAATCAGGAAGCAGATGGCGATTGTCATCATGGAAGGATAGAGGAAGCCATGCAAGAGGCATAGCAGGTTTTTCTGGCCGTTTTTTAGCAGACAAAACAACTTGGGAATTCAAATTCATGTCATTCATGAGCAGGTTGGGGTTGGGGCCTCTTCCACAAAGATGCCTTCAGGTAGACTACAGACATTGGGGTATTGAACCCAGTATACTATTCGGCTTAGAAATCAAGCACCCTAACGACTATATATATATGTATATATACTATCCACTATGGCCCATATCCTGTACCTCATGTTAACCTATACACAGTGTGAATTTTGTGGCCCGGGCTGCTACAGGGTCTGTGTGGGTGGCTTGGGGGCGCCGTCCCCTCCAGACATCTTTGTGTGGCTGTAGTTTATTCCCCTCTTAAAGGAGGTGCTCTGTCTTAGGAAGGCTGGGTGTGAAGCCTGCTGCTAAACTCATTTGTTTTTTTTAATGACCTGCCGCCCTCGACGCCTTTGTGTTGTAGAGCTCTGGAACACTGCTGCCCAGTTGAGCTTTCGTCTCTTGGCTATTGGACGGGTAATTATTTAACGTGTTTGTGTTTATATATACTGCATTCTATACAGTATATTTAAGTATTGGAATGCTTCTGTGTGTGTGGGTGTGTGTGTGTGTGGGTATGTGGGTGTGTGTGTGTGTGTGTACGCGCCTGAGTGTGCGTGTGTGTGTGTGCTTTGTGTTGCTTTGCGTGTGTATGTGTCTGCAAAATGTCTTCCAAAACCGCATACATACATGGGTGAAGGAATGGGTGAGTGCATGAATGGGTGAATGCAATACCGTACCTATAAAGTGCTCTGAGTGGTCTTACGGTTCCAACATGAATGCGGAATAGGAAGCGTTCCCCAGGAGGTGGCCCTGAAGGCCTCCACGACGTGAGCACTAAGAGCATGTCATTATGAGTTCAGCCCAGTTCACTTCCAGCAGAGCAGTGGGGATGTATGTACTGATAAATGATACCGTACATCTATCTGTGACCTTCTCCTCCTGTAATCTTCATCTTGTTTACTTCCTGCCTGTTCACTCTGTCGGAATACATTTACATATGTACACTTACACAGCTGCTGCTTATGGGGATGTTCAGTCTTTTTATTTCTCTGCCTTTCCCTCTCTTTCCTTTTTCTTGAAGCCCCTTTTAGTCTGTATGCATGTGTGTGTGTGTGTGTGTGTGTGTGTGTGTGAGTGTGCGTGTATGCACGTGTGTGTGTGTGTGTGTGTGTGTGTGTGTGTGTGTGTGTGTGTGTGTGTGTGTGCGTGTGTGTGCGTGTGTGTGTGTTACTCAAGGCAATCAATGAGTGAATGTATGCAGTATTTTCATCCTTACATGAACAGCCAGTTATTCTACATGTGATGCTGAACTAAAGTTGTGCTTCAGTCCTGTGATTTCCTGGTGAGATGAGGGTTGATATGTAAAGGTTACGCTGTGCCTTCCATGCCTCTGAAGTCACCTGAGCTGAAAGGTGCTGCATATTTCCGCTGCTGTACAAGAGGACTCTTTCAAATGTTGTCCTTCAAATGCACAATAGATCAAACACATCCAGTCCAGAGAAGCATCTCTTCGTCTCTCCCCCCTCCCCTATCTGATGTCTTTGCCTAGGTGGGAGACCAGACAGACTGTGTGTGTGTGAGAGAGACACACAGTCTGAGAGAGACAGAGAGACAGAGAGACAGAGAGAGAGAGAGAGAGAGAGAGAGAGAGAGAGAGAGAGAGAGAGAGAGAGACAGAGAGAGAGACAGAGAGAGAGAGACAGAGACAGAGATTGGGATGGAGTTATAAAAGTTCCAGATGTACTGTCATAGTGGCTGCACAAGAAAGGTGCTTTTATAATGATGATGATGATGATGATGATGGTCATGATGCTGATAATGATGATGATGATCATTTTTGTATGCATATAGTATTATGATTAGCAGTAGCAGTAGTGTCAGTAGTAGTAATATTATGAAGTATATGGTAAAAGTCACAGTATTAGGAGAACGCCATTAAAGCACACAACCCTATCATGAGCGTGGGGACATTTTTCCGACAACACCAGTAATGTGAGGCTCACACACAGTCTAAGTGTTGATGCCATAACACCATAATCAACCGAGATGCGCAGCCGATTACAAAGCAAACACCATTTAAATGATTTGTGAAGCCATCACTAATTAAAAGATAATAATCCATGGCAAGGAAGTGTTGCGTACAGAACAGAGATAGCGCAGCGCTGTTTAATGCCATTATGTGCATTCGCTACAAATGATGGTAGGCGTTTGTATGAATTAAGTTATTAATAAGGCATAGGACATTTACCCTACACAAGATAACACACCCTTATCTGTTTTGGATTGTTACTGTCACTTACTACAACCTCAGCAGGTTGGGTTTTTACTTATCTTTTTTTACTTATCATTGTTTAATATGTATGGATTCAAGCTTTCGAAGAAATTAGGGTGACGCTCTGACTAGCAAAGATTTGCACTGCATACAAAAGTAGGGGTAGATTTAGATTTAGCTTTGAAAATAGCGAGAGTCCAAAATAGATTATGATGGGATGTCATCTATGGAGAATCCTGCTGGTTTACTTTATCAGACGTGTCCTTCACTTTAAATGCATGCAAATATCAAGATACAAAAACCTATAGACCTGCTTAAGGACACATTGACATCTAGCGAGGGGAGAGGCTGGACAGCAACCCTCTGGCTGGTGGACGATCTGCGCTACCTCCTTAGCTACTGTCGCTACATTTTCCCTTTTTCCGAGTGTCTTTTCTTTATTAGGCTACAGCTCATTGGTCTGTCACTGATAGTGCTACAGCCGTTAGCCTTGAGATCTACTAGCAAGGCTGCATAGGTCATACAGTCCACAGTCGATAGCAATTAGCACCGGTTGCGTTTATTGCTCTTATGTGAGAATACTAGTACATACAATATAATTAATCTTAGTCATTTTCACTTGAGGGAATGTTTAAAATGATATCTTGGTCAGGTTAATATGCATGCATACATTCTGCGGACAAGGTATTTCATAATGTCCTTGTTTGATATTGTTACGCATTTAACCACATGTAATCATATATGTATTAAATAATAATAATAACTTAGTTCATCACAACACTTTGACTCTATTTATCATCTCTATTTATACATGGCAGGTGATGAGGTTGACTTGTGAGCAAAGAAAAAGAATCATAACCTTAATAATAACCTGCTTGGTCCTCGTATATCATGAAAATGCAGGGTTGCTGTTAACTCCTGCTGTTTATCCTCACACTGCTCCCTGGATAGTCAAAGTACTGTTGGATTGAGGGAAGGGGCTTAGGGGGAGGAAGGGAGGGAGGGAGGGCATCCTGCTAATAGTCGAATTAATCACTAGAATCTCCTTGCTCAACCCATTCACTCGCTGGAACCCACACACACACACACAAACACACCCACTGGTCCAAACCTACGGTGGTCCTAAAGTGCAAAACACACCAGCAAATCACAAAACACAACAGCAAATCACCAAACACAACAGCAAATCACAAAACACAACAGCATTAGAGACTCAAACCGGAAAAGGTAGGGACATTTTTTATTATTATTTTAAGAGGTAGATACGTATTGGACAATGATGCCTCATCCTGATTGGATGTACTGTCTGTCAGTCTGCAACTAACAGATGTAGTTGCTTTCACAGTGTTTTCACTCAGAAAAGGTAGTCTAGCATAGAGTGTCTATGGTCTAGCTAGTTTTGAAGTTAGGAGCTGGAACAAAACGAACAATATGTAAGTTAAGTTAAGTTTAATGTTAGAATATTTAGCTGCGAACCGGAAGCTAACTTTAGCGTCACCTCTAGCTACAGTATTTTAGTTCCATTTCAAATTCAAAGAAAATGGAACCAAACATCGATTTGAGGAGTGAAGTAATTAAAGATGATTTAGATCAAGGCTATAAATACGCAGTAATACTGTGTTTTGTGATTTGCTGTTGTGTTTTCTGATTTGCTGTTGTGTTTTGCACTTCAGGGCCACCGTACAAACCTGTCACACACACACATACACACACACACACACACACACACACACACAAACATACACACACAAAACCTTTCCCCATAACACACATAGACACACAAACACACATACACACATACACACACAAACAGCACACATACATCATTGTTGTACAAGCGTGTGTACAGCCACATACATATCCTAGTAACTCTTGCCAGACAGAACCAATCATTCTTGCTGAGGCAGTGAGATCTCTGATGAGCTGCATCAATAGTAATCATAGCATTTGGCGTGACGGTGATTGATTTATATGCCTTTTTGCCCTCATTACTTTGCAGGCTGATAGGGTAACTAAGCACAGACTTGGAAAGATCAGGGCATGGTGCCGCCACATGGGCCCAGCTAGATTACTCATGAGATGGCTTCATGCATAGATTCCTTAGAACCTAATGAGATTCTGATGACTGGAAATCTAAAGTAATCAATTACTCTTAGTGATCTCAAACCACTATTACTCATAGTATGTTTCTGCTTTGGGTTTTTCTTCTTCTTCATTCATTCATACGTTAAACCACAACAATGTTGGGTTATGGTGATGTCTGATTTGTCACCTGAAAATAGCCCCATTAAATCACTGTTAGGCACGGGGACATTTTTTTAAGTAAAATACGCTAATGACTTAATTTGTAATCTTCCTAATAATCTATCTTCTAGGGAAGATAAACTGTCAGCAGGCCCTTGTCATAGTTTTCTATGAAAAAGGCCACCGTATTAAAGGTCTGCAGTAGTGTTTCTAACAACAGAGAAATGAAGATATGCAACACACTGTCAAGTCAAGTGGAGTTTAGAATGATGTTGTGAAGCTACGATGTAAATAAACTCCACTTGCTTATTGAAGGCACGGTTTATGAGGGCTTCACAGGTCTACATTTGGAGACACCTCATACCCTCAAAAGGGAAAGGAAAATACTGGCGAAACCCAATAGGGAAAGAACCAAACTTGAGAAATAAGACACAGGTGGGCCAGAGACCAGTATGCAGCGTGATAGGTACTGAATAGGCAAACAGGGAAAAAACATACGTCAATAATCTAAATAAAGGATAAAGCTCTTTTTTGTTCTCTTTCTCTCTCTCTCAATCTCTCTCGTTCTGTTAATTGAATGCTTTTTTTCCTTCCGTTTCTATGTCTATGCTTTGTATAAAAGTCCCTTTTATTGGCAAGCAATTGCTCATGGCCAAGTTTCCTCAAACAAAATTACACTTACATAAATATATATTTTCGTCTCTAAAGGCTGGTTTTCAAGGCAACACTGAATAGTGTTTTATGCGTGTCCATCCTCAGTCTTTTCATTAATACCACAATATGATGCATTCCCTTAATGCAGTGGTTGCAATCCTTCCTAAATGTATGTGCATCAGCTTCAACACATGTTGTTTTAACCCAATTAACAGCTGCCACGATGTCAATGGCTTAGTGAACGTATGTGCATTGTGAAATGCTTAGCAGTCGTAGTTTGCTCATGGCTACGAATCATTAGTTTGTTCATATACACAGGAGCTTAATGTGATGTTTCAAACCTTTAAGATGATTATTTGTCTTGATAAAACCAATCATCAAATATCTTTACTGTCCTACAGAGGCAAACCGCAGTATCAGCATAACAATTAAAACTGGGAAAAATGGCTTGAAATGAAACTAGTGTTTCATTTCAAATATCTTGGTTTATTCCAGCATTATGAAAAAGATATTGTCTTACTACATTCAATTTGTTTTTTATTAGTTTATTATTATAATTATTTAGATTTAAAAGTTTATGATATGAGTTTAAGATTATGAGACAACAGAAAACAAACCAGAAGTTTTATTCTGTTTGAATATCCACTTCATTTAGGTTTAACTTAGTTGGGTTGATGGCTGGTTTAAGCAGCCTCACCTGGCAACAGAGTCCGTCTCACTCAGGACAGGTGAGGCTGCTTAAACCAGCCTTCAACTGCACACACTCAAGAGATCTCGGACATGGCAGCGTGCAACACCTGCTCTGTGTATCATTGTACTCCAAACAAGCCACTTAGGTGGAGTGTGGCAGCCACCTAGGTGGAGTGTATCAGGGACATTGCTACACTAATATAACTTTTTAACCTCCTCATCTTCATCATCATTATCATCTTGTACAAATAGCTTAATTCACTTAATTCATGATGCATGCATGTCTGCATGGGGACATTGCAGATACTGCAGTTTGCCTTGTATTTTTGTCCGATTTTGTAGTTAATGCAATCTGAACACCTTTTTATCTCCAAAACAAGGCAAAGATACTTTGTCAAAACATAAAACATGTCAAAAGGTTCATTTTGAGTAATAAATACATTTGGAAATGTATTTCCATCACTACGGTTTGCCCCTATAGGGCAGTACAGCTTTTAAGTCAGTGATCTCCCACGACCCCATATACATTTCAAGCGACACCAAGCGGAGTCCCAACCACCAGGTTTATGACAGAATTACTCATATACAAAACAGTAATTTACCTTGGTGATGTACCGGTACACATATTCATATTATTTTCTGACACGACTTACATGTGGAGCCTCAGAACATCTAAACCCTACAAACACGTTCCTTGTAACTAGGAATGAGCTCCCACTAGATATGAATGCAGGATATCTGCCAGAAAATAAATGCGAATAGATGTGCTAGCAAAACGGTATGTCAACGTGAACAAACAACAGTCACGCTACGGCTAACACAACAGGCATAATCAGGTGTTGTGGTGTTTCTTCTCATCTGAGCCACCTCTTCCACTGACTCCAGAATCCGTTCTGCTTCACTTCAACCCTCTCCTCGCCTACTCGTTCATTTCTGTGACGGCGGCATGGAACCAATTTGTGTAGTGATCCTTAAATATCACCACTAATAACTCAAATTAGCACACAGACGCAGACAGACGCACACAGACACACAAACACACTCACACTCACACACATGTACACATGAGTCATACACAAACACACACACACACACACAAACAGATGCAATAACATGTCCACACACACAAACACAGAAACACACACACACACACACACACATACATACAGAATCACGTCAAAACTCACACACAAACACACAGCGCTCCTTAAATGTTAGCTTCCACAGAGAACGCTGATACACTATTCAAGCTAAATAAACTGTGAAACCTCAGTGAAGGCAGCTTGACATTTACTGTTTATACGCTAAATGCTCTTCTTAACCAATTATCTTTTCTCTCTCTTGTTCTCTTTTTTTTAGGTAAGAACGGAAGAGCCTGTCTGAGGACGTATGTATACCTGTTGTTGTTTGTTTGAGCAGGTCATCTTCATAAACCAGTTTGTGTCATTGTAAAACTGTTCCTATGACTAGTGCTCAAGACATTTTATTTACTTAGCAGATGTTTGTAGTACCTTTCAGATGGGAGTCAAACACACAGCTGTAATGGAAGCTTAAAGTTAGTCTAAAGTTCATGCATGTTCTCACTCTTTTACCAGTCATATGGATGATTGGGGAGTTCCATTAGTTGTCCATCAATGAGCTGCTGCCAAATAGTGATCTGTTGATGTTTGTGTAACTCTGAACAACTGCCAAATGGTGATCTGTTGATGTTTTTGTGTTACCTTGAACTGCTGCCAAATTGTGGGGCTTGATGTTTGTTCTGTTTGTATTGCATCATTGTTCCTGTCTGAACCCATTGCATTGCCTGACTAAACATTGCATTTTAATGTTGTGTTTTTTGCTCCGTTAAACAGCTGTCAGGGATGGCTAGACATTGGACTATGGGGTTGTGGTTCATTAGTTAACCTTGTGTACAAAACAGCATTGCAGCATGTTGCCTGTCTACTATTAACTGTTAAGCCATGAAGCACATGCTTTTATCAAAAGAAACCTCAACTGAACACTGAATTTGCAATTATTCTTTAGATACTTGTCATTAATAGTGGCCAGGCCTCTTGCTAAGGATGACTACTTTACAAGTAGACCTTGACTGAAGGAATTTGGGTTTGAACACCACTAACCTTTCAGCTGGCCGTCAAACATTTTTTAAGATTGCAGTATCATTGTAGTTTCATAAGTACACATAAATACGAATAGATACAAATGCTGTAATTATAATGCGTGGGCACATTTTGAGATTTTAATTAAACTTTCAACAGAGCACAGTGTGTCATAGACACATCATTGTGTCACTAGTGTATAATCTCAGTAGTGTTGGTGAATGTTTTATACCCCCAGACACACACACATACACACACACACACACACACACACACACACACACACACACAAACCCTCACACACCCACCAGTGGCAAGTGGTGACTTGTGGTGAGGCTCAAAACATGCGTATTGTGCTACTTGTGCATTGAAAACTCAGCCTTCAGCCAAACAGGGTATTGCATTTTGTATAAAAAAACTTGTCTAATGTCATAATGTTATGTTGGATTACGGAGTTAGTGTGACGGTCTACATGTGCGTGAAACAGTAGTACACTAGGAAATGTGTCACATAGCTGAATCACTAGGGGGCATTGTTGTGCTGTGTCACATGATTAAAAAGCTGAGGCGAATTCGGCTTTTCTCCCAAAAACATTCAGCACTTTGATATGGTTGCCGAGACGTATCGAATGAACTGCATGTCCAAAACGCTTTGCAAATTTGAAAAACACAAGCACATTAATGGAAAACACAAACGCAACAGCCACAACATAACTGCAAATGCCAGAACACAAATGCAAAAGCCAGAACACAACGGAAGTGAGTGTCAACAGATGTTGACAATGAAACGGAACGATTATTATTGCCAGCAGACTATTATTGCCTACCAGTTTGCAGTTTGTGTGGCAAGAAATCAAATTCTTGTATGATGCCGATAAGTGAAGAACACTTTTCAAAGATTACCTTTTTTTTTAGGCTTAGGCTATCCCCATTCTATACTGTATGAGGATATAATAGTAGTCTGCCTGCAAAAATAGTTGACCCGTTTCATCGTCAATCCATTGACGCTCCTTTCAGTTGTGTTGCGTCATTTGCGTTTGTGTTGTGGCTTTTGCTTTTGTGTTGTGGCTTTTGCATTTGTGTTGTGGCTTTTGTGTTTCTGTTTTCCGTTAATTTGCTTGTGTTTTTTGAATGTGCAAAGCGTTTTGGACATGCAGTTCTTTCGACACTTTTCGGTCACTAAATTGAGCCCCTTTTAATAAAAAAACAAAACGTATCAATAAATAAGTTATTATAACATTTAAAAAAATATTCTGCCGTCTTTCAAAACGCCTGGGCATGCACCGCATTCACAGCTTATATGGCCCGCACGACACACACACACACACACACACACATACACACACACACACACACACACACACACACACACACACACACACACACAGGGACACATACACACATACACACATACACACATACACACATACACACATACACACATACACACACCCCCTCCATGATTTGGGGGACTTTTAAGGAGCCATTATTGTGGGGAGAGAAACGACATTTGAATTGTTATATAGTAATGCTCAGGCTGCAGATTGCATAATACATTTTAGTTTTGTTTTGGTCATTGTCAACCAGAATGTATTGACTACCACAACCTTCTATGTGTTTACATAGATCAGTTAAACCATGCATTTGAGACCACAATTAGAACTGAGATTTTTGTCCAGGCGGCCATGTTTGTTTCAGCTGGCTTGTACATGCTGGCCTGCTACTTTCTGAACAAGAGAGCTAGGGAAGAGATGAAGAAATGGAGAGAGAGAAAGTGAGAGAAAAACCGAGCGAGAAAGCGAGTGATACAGAGCTTATTGGATACGGCGTTATAAACTGTTGTTTCTAAGGGAACAGCTCGCAAGTGTGAGAGTGTGTGTGTGTGTGTGTGTGTGTTTGTGTGTGTGTATGTGTGTGTTTGTGTACCACTGCCTGTAACCCTTCAATTCCCAAGCAATCTGTTTGGTTATTGGCTGAAATTGCTGGGCTATAACAGGATAAAATCTAATCCCTTGAATTAAACCCACCAAGAAGGCTTCCCACAGTGTGTGTGTGAGCGAGAGAGAGAGTGTGTGTGTGTGTGTGTGTGTGTGCATTTATGCTGCGTTTATTTTGTGTGTGTGTGCAGCTAAGTTACCACGTGACCAAGTAAACCCAACATGAGGAATATCTAAAATGTATGTTGTCTCTGCTGTCCTGTGAGGGCACCTTGTTCCGTGAGCTATTAGCATGCATTATATATCATTATGTACGGCTGTACATACCATTTCAGCCATTTTACCCTCTGTCCTATCAGGTACAAAATGGTCTCATCCCTTCCTTCGCCCACAGTGCCTCTTATATTCTGAATATTCTTTGTCTTTGTCTTTCTCTCTTTCTACCCTCACTCTTATGATCTCTAGCTCACTCTGCCGCTCTCTATCTTTCTGTTTCTCTCTATCCTATCCTCTCTATCCTCTATCCTCTATCCTCTATCCTCTATCTCTATCCTAACTCTGTCTCTCTCCCCCTCTCTTCCCTCCCGTCTTTGCTCTCGGACTCTCTCCTCCTCTCTCTCCTATGTCTGTTGCTCTTTATCTCTGTCTCTCTCTATCCACTTCCCTCTCTCTCCTTTTCTTGCAGTCTCTCTCTTTCACTCACCTTGCCTCGCCTCTCTCTTCTCCAGATCATTGTCATTGTGGATAAGGCATCGCTGAAACCGTATCGTTTTGTGAATACAGTCATTTTCAATGCATTACGTTGAGGACAGGTGGTTACCATGATGCGGGGCTATACTTGCACATTGCAAGGCTTATTTCTGTTGTAAGTAACAGTTTTCAAACCACCGTTCAACAAAATAAAGTATGTTAAGGGAGAGATAAAGATGAGTGGACTTCCAGGTGAATGGCGCAGGAACACGTTTTTTGTTTAAATATAATGTCTCTTGACTGAGTGGAATGGTGTTGCATATAAGGTGTTGGTGATAATTGAATAATTTACACACACAAGCACACACACAAACACACACACACACACACACACACACAAACTCACACTTTAAACATGAGCTATATATCACATTGATCTGTTTTGTAGTTCATATGTTCCATTTGTTTTCTTACACTGTGCACTAGCTGATAAATACCTGGATATTTTCATCACTACAAATGTATGTTTTGTGTGTGTGTATGTGTATGTGTATGTGTGTGTGTGTGTATCTAGGTATGTGGGTGTTTGTGTGTGTGTCTGTAACCATGGTTTTAACAATCGTGTGTCTCTCTTAATGTCAGTGAGGACAGCTTTGCATGAAAACTAAGAACTCAAAAGTAATTCGCTAATATTTGTAAAAATATCTGTGAAGCTTTATACTGTGTCAGGAATGTTCTTCTTAAAGTCCCAGATTGACTCACGGGAGAGTGACGTAGCCGCTTGAATTGTGAGATCAAGCAAGTTTTTTCAAGCACCATATCAGCACTGGTTCAGGAACTTTGTGGTGGAGTAAGAGATGTCCAGGGAACCCAGGTATTAGGATACATTTTTAGACAGCTCTCAAGCATGGCTAAGGGAATTCAAATTAATAATACAATAAAACAACCCCCAAAGCACATGAACATTTATCTTTATTTTTTTTTATGTATGTAAATGTGTGACCAGTGTAGTGGTGGAATAAGTTATTACTTAAGAATAAGGAGTTATTATTTTAGTGTAACTTGGTAGAAATCCCAAAGCCGTGTGTCAGGTATTAGTGAATGAAATGCTTATTGAGAATATCTGTTCCGGTTGACTGCACAGTTTTCATTTTTGACCACTCCCGGCTCAGCAAGGGTCTTTTTTTGGGTTGTTTAGTTTCATAATCCTGATCTCTTCTGCTCTCTTCGACTCTCGCTCTCTCTCTCTCTCTCTTTTTCTCTCTCTTTGCAACTCTTGAATCTTACCTATACAGCACTTTTAAGGTAAGGTAAGGTAAGCTAATGCTTGTGATGGTACACTGAGGTCAGGTAAAGCAGTAGCAGTAGCAGTAACAGTAGCAGTAGCAGTGGCAGTAGCAGTAGCAATAGCAAAAGCTGTAGCATTAGCAGTAGCAATAGCAGTAGCAATATCAAGTCAAGTCAAGGTAAGGCAAAGTAATACATCGTAATGTAATGAAATCTAAAGGAAGATAAAGTAAACATGACACAACCACAGCATTACACCTCCCTGGTCTGTAATTCACAGTGGGATAGAGGAAATGTCAGAGAATAAGGTGTGCCTGTGTGTGTGTGTGTGTGTGTGTGTGTGTGTGTGTGTGTGTGTGTGTGTGTGTGTGTTTTTTGGTGTGTGTGTTTGTGTGTGTGTATTTTTGTATGTGTTTTTGTGTGTGTGTTTGTGTGTGTGTGATATTTCCTCAGGCTCAGGACTGGGCTGGCTGGCTGTAAATCTGAGTGACCTTTAAGAGGAGGTTAATCTCAGCACGGCCGCCTGGCTGCTGGGACACTAATCCACTGACTCTTTATTCTGTGTCCTGTCTCTTTATTCAACACAGAGAGCTACACGTATCTTTATAAGATGATTCCGACACACCTATGCCTCCCTTTCTTTCTCCTATTCTCTCTCTCTCCCTCTTTCTCTCTCTCTCGCTCTCGCTCTCTCTCTCGCTCTCGCTCTCTCTGTCTCTCACTCTCACACTGTCTCTCTCTCTCTCACGGATCCAGTAATGGTTCTGAAGGCCCTAGTAATATGGATGCTTTCAGCCTTTTCTGTTTTATGTAAAGTAGATAATAAGGGTGAGTTGTGTTTTTCCTTTTGAAACATTTTGGTTAATTTTCATTTCAAGTTTCTGTTTAATTGCCCTGAGGTTTTTCTGTAAATGGTTCAATAAAGGACCTTCAACATCAAGTTTCTCTCTCTCACTCTTTCACTCACAATATCTCTCTCTATATCACTCTCTCTCCCTCTCTCTCTCACACACAAATACACTCTCTCTTTCAACAGAGTGTTTGAGTTTTGGGGAGGTTTTCCCTGCCCTTCTGAGGGCTTATGGTTAGGGGGATGTCGTATAATGTGAGTCCGGGAAGCCCTTTGAGAATGTGATTAAGGGCTACACAAATACAATTGATTTAGAGGGAGACATAGATCTCTCGCTGTCTCCATTTCTGTCTCCATCTGTCTATCTCTCACTCTGTCTCTATTGCCACTCTCTCTCTCTCCCTCTGTGTATCTATCGCTATGTCTCTCTCTGCAATGCTTCCTTTTACTGCCACTCTCTGTTTCTCTTTCTCTGCCACTCAATCTCTCTCTCTCTCCCTCTGCTATTCTCCCTCTCAATGAAATTCAAGTAAATTCAAAATACCTTAATTGTAAACATTTACATTTCCAAAGCAGTTAAAAACATTTCACAAATTTAACAAATGGACAATAACAAATTTCTACAAGAATGTTACATGGTGAGTGAATAAAACTCTCTCCTTCACTCTCTCTCTCTTTCTCTCTCTCCCTCTCTCGCTCTCTCTCTCCCTCTCTCTATTCCCCTGTGCCCTCTGCATCTCTGACTCATCCATGTCAGCTCTCTACTTTCTAGACTCCACCCCTGCTATCTGATTGGTCCTAATTATCTATAGGCCAGACTGCTGTCCATTAGCCGTCTGCTGAGTCAGCGTGCTGCAGATAGTTCAGCTTCTTGTAGAGTGTGGTGGTGGGATGATGGAATATTGTTTAAAACTGTTAGAGATGTTCTGGATTGCATCCTTGTTGCATGTAGAGTTGGCATGATAACTGTTTATCGTTGGGTTGGTTTTGCCAGGAAAACTGTTTGCCTTCTTGCTCACTGACAACGTGATGGGATTTTGATTAGATTCAGGGAAGGGATTTGGGTCTGTATTAATCTCAGATCCAGCAGTCCTACAATGTTGTAGCAGAACTTCTGGGGGGACAGAGCCTGGGCCGGAAACCAGAAACTGCAAGAGGCAGAGCTTTCAACGTTTCTTCAATATTCTACAGAAGAAAACTTATCCACATGAGTGGATGAAGCTTTCAGAAATGGATTTTAATAAGTGTATGTCTACAGTGGCCTGTCAACACCAAGTTTGTGTTGGTCAACTACGAGCTGACAGATCCCAGCACACTGACCGATTCAATGATGTTGCTGGAGGCAACATGATTAGATCGTTCAGTGTCTAAACAAATATGAAGCGATAGAAAGGGAAACGCCTCCTTTACCCAGATTTGAGCTTGTCTCTCATCAGACTTTGGATATGAATCTAAAGTCTGATTTGTGGGACTTGGTCTGTATTAGAGGTGTTGAGCAGAAACATGTAAATGAGGTATTGTGCATACTGTACATTGTTGTCTACTGGTGCACCCAGCCAGACAACAAATAGCCTTCTCGTCTCCAGATGCCAGTGTGTGTGTGTATATCTGTGTGTTTGTGTGTGTGCGTGTTTGTGAAGTGGGGGGGGGGGGGGGGGGGGTTCTCAGGTGGGCATGCAGGGACAGCCGTGAGTGTTGGGCTGTGAAACAGGTGTCTCTGATGATGACTCTGACGAAGATGGATGATCTAGATGCACACCCACACTATAGACACTCTACAAACACACACACACACACACACACGATCACACACACACACACACATACACATACACAAACAGACACACACACACACACACACACAAACACTGTCATGGGTTGGGAGGGTAATGCTGTCCTCTTGTCACTGCAGTCGCTGAGTCTCAGAGGTGTGGTTCGCCATTTTGTAGAGAGCATGTTGGTCAAGAGAGCGGGAGGTGGGGGCGTGAGGTCCAGTCACAATACACAGGTGATGGAGAGAGAGAGAGAGAGAGAGAGGGGAAAGAGAGGGGTTGAGACAGAGTGAGCTTGAGAGAAGGTGAGATAGGGAGAGGTGAGAGAGAGAGAGAGGTGTTTGTGAGTGACTGAGAGAGGGAGAAGGTGAGAGAGGGAAAAGGTGAGATAGAGACAGAAAGGGTGGCAGAGATAGAAAGTAAGTGAGAGAGGAGGGTATAGGGAGCAGCAGATTGAGGTTTAGTGAGGACCCTGTATGTTGTGAAGGCCAGGTGCTAGGCGCTAGATGCTTGATGCTAGGCATTTTGTTGCTAGGTGCTAGGTGTTAGGCGTCAGACACTAGATGCTTGGTGCTGGGCGTTAGATGCTACGTGCTACGTGCTACGTGCAGCTTCCCAGACACATGGAGCAGGTGGCTTGCAGGTATATCCTCACCCATGTTGCCATGGCTGGGGATCCCCAGTTACCTCTGCATGTCTAATGAGTTCATAAGAAACACCGCAGCATGTGTCCACAGTGTTGGAGTGTACACACACACATCCCCCCCTTGATTGTTATCCCCTCCCCTCTCCCTCTCTCCCCCCAGCTCCTCCAGATAGGGCTGGTAAAGGGGTGAGGTTGCCGTGCACACCCTGCTGTGTATTTACTCCTGAACAGCCGATTGACTCTGGAGACCAGTGTTCAAATAAATTCACTCAGCAGCTACGCTCCATAGGGACTCCTCTCTCTCTCCCTTCCCATATATCTCTCTCTGTCTATCTTCCCATAAATCTCTCTTCCCATAGCACTCTCTCTCCCTCCCTCTCTCTCCCTTCCCATTTTTCTCCCTCTCTCTCTCTCTCTCTCGCTCTTGCTCTCTCTCTCTCTCTCTTTATTCACCTTTCCTTCTGACACTCCCTATCGCTCACTTTCTATCACTCCCTCCCTCCTATCTTGTCATTCCATATTTTTCTAACTCTATGCCATTTGTTTTTCTTCTACTTTTCCCCCTCCCCCCCACCCATTCTTTGTCATCTCTCTCTCCTTCTCTATTCCATCGGCTGGCTCTCTGCTCTCCGTTGCTCCTGTCTGCATGTGTACTCAGCACCGGTGTGAAGACACTCGATTTAACAACAGCACAATCACCTGGTACCACAGAACACCCTATGTGTGTGTGTGTGCGTGTGTGTGTGGGCAGTACTCTTACTGTGTATGTGTGTGTGTTTGTGGCATGCGAGCATGTGTGTGTGTGTGTGTGTGTGTGTGTATGTGTGTGTGTGTGTGTTCAGTGCGCTTGCTGCATGGTAGGGTTTGCAGTGGTGTGTGTGTGTGTGTGTGTGTGTGTTTGTGTCTGTTTGTGTGTGTGTGTATGTATGTGTGTGTGTGTGTGTGCTTGTGTGTGTGGTGGTATCGTGGTAAGAATGATATGTCATACATATCAACCTGTATGACTCTTTGATGCAGCCCTCTTTCTTTGGTCAACATTATACAGCAGATTATCCTTTTATGACACAGACATATAAACACAGGTGCTCACACAGACGTGCACGCATGGTCACAGACACACTCCGTCTCCTTTCCAGAAGGTACATGAATTAAACAGCAGCTTCACTGAGGTATGCATTCTTGTAAAAGAGACTGTGTGTGTGTGTGTGTGTGTGTGTGTTTGTGTATGTGTGTGTGTACATGTTTCTGCAGACTTGGTAGAATTATGTACACACACACACACACACACATGCTAATGCATGCATCCACACGCAAACTCTTAGATGTGTGCAGTCATGCACTTATTCACAGATGCTCCTCATCTCCTCTCTGCCTGACACACTATGCAGGCTTTCTAGAGATGCATACACACACACATACATACACACACACACACACACACACTAAACACAACAAATACTTACTGTGATAACACTGTGATAATTATGCTATTTTTTAAATAGAGTGGAAGTAATCACAGTAATAACTATGTGTGTGTGTGTGATGTCATGCCATAAAAAGTCACAATCAAATCACATTTCTCAAAACTATTCAGTCACAAACATTGTGTTACTAAGAAACACCGTCAGAGTCTTCAAAGAAGCAGTAGGACGTAGGTACCACTCCCACCAATCAATTGATGGATGTTCAAATCACATCCAATCACATGCTTCCATCTTTTCCACACTCATATCCTGATGAAGCCACATTAGGAAAAGGGTGGCATTGCAGAAGTAGTTTACACTCTAAAAGGTTTTGCTGAAGTGATTTTGTCAGTGTGAAGGCCTATTGGAGCAGTTTTGACTTCAGCAGCGGTGATTTCAGGCTTCAATTTTCCTCTTAATCCAAACCACACGTATGATGTTGAATAATAGCTAAACTGTCCTGCATTTGTCCTGCCTTTTTACAGACATATTTTTGTTTGTGAGATTGCAAGTGTGTTTCTATAATGTTTCCAAGATTATAAGTGTGTGTGTGTGTGTGTGTGTGGTGGGGGGGGGGGGGGGGGGGGGGGGGGGTTGTAAGCGTGCACGTGTGTGTGTGTGTGTGAAGGCGTGTGTGCAAGTACAAGTGCGTGTGTATATGTGCTCCTTACTGTTCCCTCTATTGTCTCCCAAATCAATACTTGTAAACATCAGTGGCGTCTCAGCATCCAGTTAGTGAGCATCTAGATTCATAAGCTTACTCCCTAGGGCCCCCTGACCCTAAACACAATCTGGGGGGGGGGGACTTCTTTCATAGGTATCTACTGGTTATCTCCTGGTTATCAACTGGTTGTCACCAAGTTATCACCTGGTTGTTTCCTGCTTGACTCTGGTCTTTTCCTCTTTCATTTCTCGTTGTGTCCTCGTTATCACCTGTTTATTTCCTGTTTATTTCCTGGTTATAACCTGGTTATTTATTGGTTATCTGTTCTTTATCATTTGTTCCAGTACACAGCAGGTACTATTACTGTTGGATTTGTTGGCTGTATACAGTGCAGTACACATATTGCACTATTATTACTATAAATATTTATTCTTTTTTGAGTTTCATATTTTATTTCACCTATAGCAAAAAGTAAGTTTGTGTTTGTTTATGAGTACATACTGTGCGTGTGTGAGTGTGTGTTTGTGTGTGTGTGTGTGTGTGTGTGTTTGTGTATATCTGAAGGCACTCACAGTGTGCCTTAAAAGTGGAGCAGTGGGAGGGCCATGAAAGCTTAATGCTCCCGTCCTCCTTTTAAAAGGAAAAGGAAGTACATTAAGAGAATGGCCTGCTCCCACTGAGGTCCTCTGGTCTTCATATAATCTTTCCAAGCCATTGAACCCAACCTGTGTGCCCCCGCCCCCCCCCCCCCCCCCCCCCCCTACCTGCACCCCACCCCATCCCAACCCTAAACGTAAACCCCGTCACCCTTACATGCTGTCCCTGGTCGATTAGTCCACTTTAGTTGGATAACATCCTTCTGTCATTTGGTGAAACAATGTGTCATGCGGGTTTACCGTTTCCTTGGAAATGGTTACTGTACATAGAGCAGGTGTTAAAATATGTGCATTACAACGTGGGAAGTTGCTTTCTGGTATTGGCCCTGTTCCGGGCACTACCCCCTGTGTTTTTGAACAGCTTCAGAACAACCCTCTTGCTGTTCTGCTGTGTGTAGTAACTGCTGTTGGCTGCTTCTGTGCAGCTGGTGTCTGCATGGCCTTTCACTTGCTGGTACCGCCACTCAGAAAGCACATTATGGCTTTCTCTTCCATGTTTAATAACACAGCAGATATCATTGCGTTGTGAGTTACAAGACAAGGAACAAAAGGAATTGAGAAGTGGAAAAGGGTGAGAACCCTGTTGGAGCTGATGAATACACTCTCTACAAAGTCTTTGCCAGGGAACAAGCGTTTTTTTTAATTTAAAGATGGATGGTTGTAGTTGTTGTGGTTGTCATGTGACAGTGTAGCTGGTGTCCCCTCTTTAATGAGCCGAGATGTCCATTTTGTTCCACTGTTGTTTTCCCGGGTTTGGCCTCCTGAAATTTTCATTTGGGGCTATTTCAGGTTTGAACAACAACAACAATATGAAATTCATAAGCCTGCGCCAGTTTGAGTTCAGGGTACTGCCAGACCTTCACTTAACTATGATCTGTGGATTCTCCTCTCTTGAAAAGCTTTTCTATTAGAAACAGATCTTACAAGTCAGCGCTGGGTTAAAAGCAATATCCTTCACACACACGTGCGCACACGTACGTGCACACACAAACACTGCTCTTGCTTAAATTATCCTGAGTCACCAGGGTTGAGTGCAGGACGAAAGCTTATTTCAAGCGCCTTGCGAGCTGATTGGAGAGTCCAGTGGCCTGCTCTTTGATGGACATCACTGTGACATCACTAGTGGACTGAGGGGCGATTGGTGAACAAAGATGGAGGACATGGTTTCTCCTTCTGCGGCTGACTGCTGGATCTGGACGTGGTTTGTCTTCTGCTAAATACAACTCTTTGACAAGAACATTTTCGTATTTTCTTTAAAAACATTTTATACCTGAAAAACTTCTCATGAACTCAATTGTTGTATCTGTTGTGTTTATGTTGAGCTATTTCAATAAAACTGCCAAAAACAAACAAAGAGTATTCACTTTGTTGTTGAGTGGCAAGCTCCTTTCTTGCCCACCTACGGTTACATAGCAGCGCTTAGGACGTTGGGAGCTGCAATGTGTAGGTGTTGCAAGTCCTAAGCCAGATGTGATGTGTTAAGAGGTGACACTTGCTGTCTCCTGCCTTTTCAGCTCAACAGCCTCAGTAATTAGTTGGTGAGAGACTGAAGGACCAGAGCAGAGAAAGAGAGAGAGAGAGAGAGAGAGAGAGAGAGAGAGAGAGAGAGAGAGAGAGAGAGAGAGAGAGAAAGAGAGAGAGAAAGAGAGAGAGAGAGAGAGAGAGAAAGAGAGAGAGAGAGGTTCCTTGACACAGAGACGTGATCCTGAAAAGAAAAGCCTTGTTGGGGACCACCACGTGCACCTCCCTGAATACACTGACCTATCACGGCCAGACCTCTGCGGGGACCCCGTTATGATTAGCTCATTATAATGCTGCATTAATATTTCCTCGGTTGCTAGCGTCACCCGCTAGTCCCCAATGCTAGCACCCCTCCTGCTCCCCAGGGAGGGGCTTGGAGGTTCTCTCTAGCAGGAAGTAAGCGTATCCAGGGTATCCGTTGATGGAGAGAGCATGTATCTTGGTGGGTTTGAATGTGGAGTTTTGTGGATGCTGTCTAGCCATGGGAGAGAACATGCTTCCTGTCACAGCAACAGAGCGATAGCATGAACACCATAATGCAAGCATTACCACCTGAGTAAAGGTACTGGCAGAAAGGGCATTCATTTACAGAATACCTGCAATAGATACCAAGATGCACAGTTAACATAAACAACATTCATCTCATATCGTCATCATATATACAACAGGGGCCAGCGAATAGAGAGTGACAGCCATTTTTTTTACATTCAGTGCTAGAAGTACTAGCAAGTTGAATTGAGTTGGAAATACATTATATATGTAACTAAGTGATTTTAATTGTGTTGCCATGGTGAAGTCGTTTATATTTGAATTGATATCGTTATGATGCTCTCTTTTCCACTCTGGCTGCCTCACATGAAGTCTGCTCTGCTTGTGTGAAATGAACAATGGCTATATTTATAGCGTGACAAGTGACTTGTGATGACTAATGAACGATTTTCTCTGCCATTTTCCATCCACTGCCACCGTTCCCCATCCAACTCTCTCTCTCGGCCATTCAAGCCCGACTTGTAAAAGTTCGAATGGCTCATGAATCATTGTTCGCTTCCAACGCTTTGTGAGTATAGCTACCGAGGGTTTTTGTTTAATTAGGAATAAATCTTGCTGTTTCCCCCCCCCCCCCCCAAGATGTAGGCTTTCATTGTAAGCGCGGCCTCTAGCAGCTGACTACAACAAACCCCTCGTACACGTATAAACCGTCCAATTAACAATGTCCCCATCCCTGCCGCGCCCTCACGCTGATATACAACAGATCCTCGCTCTCGCTCTGCTTCCCTTGTTCTCTGTCTGACGGCTGACACAATTAGAGATCTGGAGATTCTGACGCGGTTTTCCAAGGAATGCTCCCTGGGTTTCCAGAACTCAACTATTTGCGTTCTGCTTTTTTTGAGGTACCTTTCCAATTCTTTATATAATCCGTCTGTTGGTTTATACGTGACTTAAAGCCTTTTGCAGTTGTTAAAGGTAAACACTAACGCTCTCTTACCCACACACACACACACACACACACACACACTATCACTATCCTATCGCTTTCTCTATCTCTCTTTGTCTCTCTCTCTCTCTCACACACAGATACACACACACACACATACAAACTACATTGCACTCTCTCACTGTTGCCGTAACTATAGCAACAGATAGGGTGATTTTTATGGGATGAAATAAAGCAATTTTTTCTTCCCGAGAAAAATGGCATTTAAATGCCTCCAATTACAGCGCATGCCTATGTCCTCCCGATGCAGCTTCTGTTAGCTCTGCTCATCGTCCTCAACTCTCCACAACTAATGCACTCATGGATGTGCTTCTCCTAATGTGGTGGCATAATGACTGATGATGTAATAATTAATTGTCCAAAGATCGCTATAATGGACACTGATGCAGAACTGACGGATCATTGTTAATTTGATTTAATTATGCTTCACACACTGTGCACTGGCAGTTCTACGTCATGCACATGTATATACAGTTTATATACATACACACCACACACACACACACACACACGGAAACACACCCACAGACGCACACACAAGGACACACAGACCTACATGTATAGACACACACATCCACACATACTGTACGCAAACATGTACACAGACACACAACCACACACACCACTCACATTCATAAACAGACATACACAAACATTTACAAACACCCACAGATACACAAACATAAACACACACACACACACACACAAACACTCTGCTTCTGGCATCACCACAGGAGACTTTCCCTGGTATCTGATCATTCAGCTCTTAAATTTGACCTCTTGTCTACTGACTCCCTGGCCAGAGCACAGGGAGCGGCCTCTGGGAAAGGAATGATTGAAGTGAAAACCATCTTGTTTGTGTAATATTCAGCAGGGGAGCGGATTAGATGCTCGTCCTGGCCGAGGTAGAGAAGATCAAGAGACAGGTGCCATTCCTCTGCAGCCGATAGAGAGACAGAAACACAATTGATGGGGCGGGGCTGAGATGTTGTTGGTTACATGGGACAGGGGTTTCCTCTTTTTCATTAACGCACTCCCCTCCTCCCGAGTCCCTCAAACAAACAAACAAACACACACACACACACACACACACACACACACACACACAAACACACACACACACACACACATAAACCTATACACACCATCCATATACTATAAGTATAAGCATACTTATTCAGTCTCTCTCGTTCTCTCTCGCTCTCTCTTTCTCTCTTGCTCTCACTTTTTGTCTCTCTCTGATGCAGGAGCTCAGCATCAGCCCTGCCGACATACAGTATCATTGCCTCATGTGTATTAGTGTTATTGTGTGCGCATGTGACTCACATGATTAAGTGGCCGTTAATGTAGGAATCATGTAACCCCCCATGGCTCCGTTGCAGAGAACTCAGCTGTGCATGAAGCATGAACTCTGGATCATTGAGTTCATTTTAGCGTAGTGTGTGAGTATATCTTTAGTGTGGGAGTATATTTTAGCATAGAAGAGCGAAGAGGGGAAAAAAGTACAATAGTGAAAAACAAAGGATTCGACAGCAAGGTTGAATGTATTGAGATCTTTGTTTAATCGTTACATGCCAAATTATACTCAAGGAAAGAGAGAGAGGTTCACATGGAGCAAGGAACATGGATTACACACACACACACACGGACACATATAGACACACCCACACATACACACAAACACACATACACAAAGATGTGTCAATTTTATCGAATTGCTGTTTGTAATAATAACTTTTTATATATTTTTATATTTTATATTTATATATGTGCTTGACTACAAAAATATAAACAAATACAACAAATAGGGTAAAATGAACAGAACAAACATTTGAAATGAATTGAAGTACGGTGCATGTGTGTGTGTGTGTGTGTGTGTGTGTACATGGATGAATATGAGGCTATCAGTGATATATACATGCATCCCATTAGCCATCCCCACCATCACACACATTTGTGCACATGGACGCAAAGGTTTTACCTGTCTTTCGGGAAGCCAAATTCAGGAAAATCAATTCCATGTTAAAACAAATGGAAACACAATCAGCAGGCGTGTGTGTGTGTGTGTGTGTGTGTGTGTGGGTGTGTGTGTGGGAGACCCAGGGCTGAGGCAGGTCTTATCTCCGTGATACAGGGGGTGGGCCACTGGGGCAGCCTCATATAAAACAACACCTGTTTTCCCCCAGCATGCATGTGGTAGACATCAGGAAGGCACACATTTAATAAAGTACATACATTCTCAGCACATTCAAATATTTAAACAGCATATGAAAACCACAGCCACACTTCTAAAGAACCTGCTACTATATACCAGAACACATCTCAGAGAACAATTACAACTTTATAATCATATACACCAAACACCTCCGATAGTAAATGTTGCGCACAATAAACAAGGTAAATTTATTCTTACACGTGATAGCTTTGCTAAAGTCTCCCATTTGATCCTTTGTTGGATTGGATTGTTTGGTTTGACTGTATTACAATCTGATTTGAATCTCATCTCATCTTATCTACTACACTCTACTTCACTGTACTTTACTCTTTACTCTACCTAAAAGTAGTTCAGTCTAGTCTAGTCTAATCTAATATAGTGTAGTCAATAATTCAACCCTATCCAATCTAACAATGAGTATGACTATGATTTTCTAATTAAGAAACAAACTGTGGAGAAGCAGCAGATCCTCACTGTGGTAAGACATCAGGCAAAGCAAGGCGTGGTGGTTGTCATTAAAACCTGGGATCTACAATGGGACCCTAAGAGTAATGGCCCCGGGCGCGTGTCATTTATCTCCAACAGATAAGAGTCAATTGGCGTTCCTGTAATTAAAGAGCTCCAGCGCCTGAGCGGTGCACTTTTTCCCCCGTTTCCATCTCTAAGCCCACGGTAATGAGGTCCATTAGTGGACCCTCTCCGAACCAAATGCTCCGATCCCTGCTTGACATATTGTTGTTGATTAACTGCAGTCAGGGGTTTATGACTGTTAAGGTTACGTGAATAGGACCCAAACGCAGACACAGGAAACCAACAAGGTGCGGGTTGAAAAAATGGATTTATTGTCCAGGAGGTACAGGCTAGGGCAAGGCAGGCGGGTAGTCCAACAGGCAGTAGGCAGGCGGGAAGTCAGGCAGGCAGACAGACGTAGGCAGGCGGGTGGTCGGGCAGGCGAGGTTCAGCAAACAGGAAGGTAGTCAGGCAGAAGGACGTAGGCAGGCGGGTGGTCGAGCAGGCGAGGTTCAGGAGACAAGGAAGGCAGGCAGGCAGGAACGGGGAACAGGAACGAGAAGCGGGAACGAGGAACAGGAACGGGAACGAGGAACAGAAACGGGAGCGGAACCCGTAACAGGAACTAAAAGGCGAGGACGAAGTTACTAAGAGAAGTGACCGCACTAAACTAAACAACGAACTAGCACTGGCTCTGTGGGGAGCCAGTGCTTAAGTACAGAGGGGGTGATTTGTGAATTGATGGCAGGAGTGTGTGAACAGAGGGAGTGCACGTGGTGGCTAATTGATGACGAGAGGTAAACAAAGGAGCACATGGTGTAATGAGGCAAGGTGTCACTAGATGGCGGAAATGGACAGGAACGGAGGAGGGTCACGTAACAGTACCCCCCCCTCAACGGACGCCTCCAGGCGTACGCACGACGGGGGAGGGTGCTGGCGGTGGGGATCGCAGGTAAGGGAGGGGTCCAGGGAGCGACTCCAAAAAAAATAAAAACAAACAGGCTTGCTCCCCAGATCCGTAGCCCTCCCAGCCTATCGGAGACTGGTTTTGTCGACCACGACGACGCACATCCAGTAGGCGTCTGGCCGAGAACGCCGGGATGCTGTCAATCACCCGGGGAAGTGACGGAGCCGGGGACGGAAGAGACAGCGGACTAGGGGACTGGGGCTCTTCCACTGCGGATAACCGTGGGACCGGTAGCCGGCCAGGAGGCCGCTGGAGCTTGGGCTCAGGGTCGGGAGACAACTGCTGCTGGGGCTCAGCGTCAGGAAGAGGCTGGGGCTTGGGACTAGGAGGACACTGGGACTAAAAGGCAACTCCTGCTGGCGCTGGGACTCAGAGCCAGGAGGCAACTGCTGCTGGGACTCAGGAAGAGGCTGGGGCTTGGGACTAGGACACTGAGGCTTGGGACTAAAAGGCAACTGTTGCTGGCGCTGGAGCTCAGGGCCAGGAGGCAACTGTTGCTGGGACTGGAACTCAGGAACTGGAGACAACTGGGGCTTGGGACCAGAAGGCAACTGCTGCTGGCGCTGGAGTTCAGGGCCAGGAGGCAACTGTTGCTGAGGCTCAGGGCCAGGAGGCCGCTGGAGCTTGGGCCTTTTCCCGGGGAAGTCCAGCTGAACCGGTAGCCGGTGCTTGCGGCCAGGAGTTCGCTGGGACTTGGAGTCCGGACCAGGAGACAACTGGGACTTGGACTCGGGACCAGGAGACAACTGGGACTTGGACTCGGGACTAGGAGACAACTGGGATGTGGACTCGGGACCTGGAGACAACTGGGACTTGAACTCGGGACCTGGAGACAACTGGGACTTGGACTCGGGACCAGGGGACAACTGGGATGTGGACTCGGGACCTGGAGACAACCGGGACTTGGACTCGGGACCTGGAGACAACCGGGACTTGGACTCGGGACCTGGAGTCAACCGGGGCTTGGACTCGGGACCAGGAGACAACCGGGGCTTGGACTCGGGACCAGGAGACAACCGGGGCTTGGACTCGGGACCTGGAGACAACCAGGACTTGGACTCGGGACCTGGAGACAAGTGGGACTTGGACTCGGGACCTGGAGACAAGTGGGACTTGGACTCGGGACCTGGAGACAAGTGGGACTTGGACTCGGGACCTGGAGACAAGTGGGACTTGGACTCGGGACCTGGAGACAAGTGGGACTTGGACTCGGGACCTGGAGACAAGTGGGACTTGGACTCGGGACTTGGAGACAAGTGGGACTTGGACTCGGGACCTGGAGACAAGTGGGACTTGGACTCGGGACCTGGAGACAAGTGGGACTTGGACTCAGGACCTGGAGACAAGTGGGACTTGGACTCGGGACCTGGAGACAAGTGGGACTTGGACTCGGGACCTGGAGACAAGTGGGACTTGGACTCGGGACCTGGAGACAAGTGGGACTTGGACTCGGGACCTGGAGACAAGTGGGGCTTGGACTCGGGACCTGGAGTCAACTGGCGCTGGAGCTCAGGGCCAGGAGGAAGCTGCTGCTGGCGCTGGAGCTCAAGGCCAGGATACAGCTGGAGCTTGGGACTGGGAGACAACTGGCGCTGAAGCTCAGGGCCAGGAGGAAGCTGCTGCTGGCGCTGGAGCTCAGGACCAGGATACAGCTGGAGCTTGGGACTGGAAGACAACTGGCGCTGGGGCTCAGGGCCAGGAGGAGGCTGCTGCTGGCGCTGGAGCTCAGGACCAGGATACAGCTGGAGCTTGGGACTGGGAGACAACTGGCGCCGGAGCTCAGGGCCAGGAGGAAGCTGCTGCTGGCGCTGGAGCTCAGGACCAGGATACAGCTGGAGCTTGGGACTGGAAGACAACTGGCGCTGGAGCTCAGGGCCAGGAGGAAGCTGCTGCTGGCGCTGGAGCTCAGGACCAGGATACAGCTGGGGCTTGGGGCTAGGTGGCAACTGCTGCTGGCGCTGGGACTCAGGGCCAGGGGGCAGCCGTTGCTGGGGCTTGAGACTTGGAGACAACTGGCGCTGGAGCTCAGGGCCAGGAGGAAGCTGCTGCTGGCGCTGGAACTCAGGGCCAGGATACAGCTGGAGCTTGGGGCTAGGAGACAACTGGCGCTGGAGCTCAGGGCCAGGAGGAAGCTGCTGCTGGCGCTGGGGCACAGGGCCAGGATACAGCTGGGGCTTGGGACTAGGAGATAACTGCTGCTGGCGCTGGGGCTCAGGGCCGGGAGGCAGCTGTTGCTGGGGCTTGAGACTGGGAGGCAACTGGGGCTGGCGCTTGGGCCTTTTCCCGGGGGAGTCCAGCTGAACCGGTAGCCGGCGCTTGCGGCCAGAAGTTCGCTGGGGCTTGGGAACAGGTGACCGCAGTTGCAGCGGAGCTGGTGGCCACGAGACTGCGGCTGCAGCGGGTGTTGGTGGCCACGAGGCTGCAGTTGCAGCGGATGTTGGCGCCGGGAGGGAAAAAAACCGAGGCGAAGAAGGCGGCGGAGAAGCGGGGAAGAGAGAGAGGGAAGCCAAGGGCGGACGGCGGACGCGCTCGAAGTGAGCCGCCAAAAGCCCCTGAATGTACTTGTTATGTTCTTGGAAAGAACTAAATGATGCTGCCGGGACTGGCGCCGAGGGGGAAATCGAGGACGAGCGGAGGTTGCGCTCAATATTCTCGAGGATAACCGACATCTCCCGTCTCCATGTAGCGTGATTCCTGGCTGCTGGGTCCATCTTGGCTAGTTCGTACTGTTAAGGTTACGTGAATAGGACCCAAACGCAGACACAGGAAACCAACAAGGTGCGGGTTGAAAAAATGGATTTATTGTCCAGGAGGTACAGGCTAGGGCAAGGCAGGCGGGTAGTCCAGAAGGACGTAGGCAGGCGGGTGGTCGAGCAGGCGAGGTTCAGGAGACAAGGAAGGCAGGCAGGCAGGAACGGGGAACAGGAACGAGAAGCGGGAACGAGGAACAGGAACGGGAACGAGGAACAGAAACGGGAGCGGAACCCGTAACAGGAACTAAAAGGCGAGGACGAAGTTACTAAGAGAAGTGACCGCACTAAACTAAACAACGAACTAGCACTGGCTCTGTGGGGAGCCAGTGCTTAAGTACAGAGGGGGTGATTTGTGAATTGATGGCAGGAGTGTGTGAACAGAGGGAGTGCACGTGGTGGCTAATTGATGACGAGAGGTAAACAAAGGAGCACATGGTGTAATGAGGCAAGGTGTCACTAGATGGCGGAAATGGACAGGAACGGAGGAGGGTCACGTAACAATGGAAGAAGTAGTAGCCTAGATAATGTAGGATGCTGTAGTCTGGGAGCTGACTACTAATACCTGCATATCGACTCCCAGTGTTTCCGTTGTTCTTCTTTTTAACAACATTACTTTACCGTTGCTGGATGGTTGCCAAATCATAGCAATGGGGACGAGGAAGACAATAACAGGTTGATGTTGTTTCTTTCTTAAAGCTTGGGTAGGACATTTGGAAAAACCAGCCAGAGTAAGCTAGATTTTGAAAGTATCCAACCAAATAAACAGTCCCAGCCCTCCCTTCAGGCCTCTCCCCAAAGCCACTCCCCCAAAACACATGACTAGCTTTAGCAATAGCTCTGCATAGCCTTCTAGAAGACGCTGGTCATGCGCAATGAATGCCCAGGGTATGCTCAGGTAGCCAGTAAGGTAGGTAGATAGACAGGTATGCCACCCAATAATTTAATTCGGGCCCGAATTAAATGCTGGACGTTGTTATTACAGGCCTGCAACAGCCACATATACCGTTTATATTTATTTGGGGGTCAGAGCATTTGATTCAGTGATTGCTGGTGGGATGTTAATATAATTTAAACAAATACGACAAAAGGTACTTCTAAAATAAATTGCCTACTCTAGCTTTGATATGACATCCCGGGTCTAAAGGCGAGTTAAGTTTGATAAAAGCGTCTGCTGACTAAGTAGTGAATAGTAAATATTAAACTAATGTTTTCATATACAATTTGATCTGGTGTGTATGTGTATGACATGTCTTTGTGTAAATCTTTGCACTGAGTCGCATGATTGTTTTGTAATGCATATTCTACGGCTGATTCTTATAGAAATTATGAACCATCTCTATCACCACATTTTGAAAGGAATTCCATCACAGATTCTTTAGGGACATATACACCATCTTGCTAACAGTCTAGTTACAGTCCAAACACCTTATTTGTGATGTTTAAATGTAAATGTAAATGTAATCTGCATAGAACAAATTCTAAGGTTCTATTTCAAAGAGCAAAAAAAGCAAACACAGGTTATGGCACTGCAAATCCCTTCAACATAAACAGGATATCTCTCCCTCTCCCTCTCCCTCTCCCTCTCCCTCTCCCTCTCCCTCTCCCTCTCCCTCTCCCTCTCCCTCTCCCTCTCCCTCTCCCTCTCCCTCTCCCTCTTTCTGCAACGTCCATGACACCATGCCTGTTAGGGTGACTTCCAGCCATAAAGCCATTATGCTATGAGCTATCTGCGTTGCTAGCAGAGAGCTAATGTGGCTGTTGGCTGTAATTGGAAGTTATCATGCTATGATTGGATGCTGCCAGACAGGGGGACATGAATCAAAGGATTAATGGATTCAGTCAAACTATTAGCCATTAGCAGCAGTTAAGTGAGATGAATCAAGGGATAGGGCCACAGCAGATCCTCAGCAGAGGACTCGAGAAGTTATGGAACAGGAGGGTTATTTCTGTCATCCCAGTGCTCCGAAGTGGCTTTCTTCCATTTGTTTTAAATCACAGAGGATTAGTGATTTGAGGATATTAGGTACTTGCTATATCTTATTTTCTTGCAGGTTTTTCTCTTTCCTTTTTTCTTTACCTTTTTTCTTTGTTTATTTCTCTTTCTTGAATGCTTTCTCTTTCTTTATCTAATTTTCGCTCATTGTTTATGTAGTAAGACAAGCAGGAGGAGTGAAGGTGAAATATCATGGATTTAGTGATTCATTTGAAAGGTTTTATCGTTCGAAGCAAAGCTTGAAGTCATCATTCGGACATGGGGAATCACTATGACGTGGGGAAACTTGATCTAATATGGAAATTTGAACCGTTGCTATCCAAACCCATGTTTTATTACAAAGAAGATAGAGGTTATAGGCAGGACAGTGCTACGTGCACACATCATGTGTGTGTATGGTTGTGTGTGTGTGTTTCTGTTTGTGTGTGTATTTCCATGCATGCAAGGGTGTGTTTGATCGTTGTATCAAAAACGTCCAATCAAATCAACAAATTAATGATAAAACCTCTATCATTTATTGCAAAATACACAGAAAAAATAGCTCAAAAACAACTATTCAATAATTTGATGATGATGATTTAGTTATTCTTTAAAATAGCATTCTAACCATTTAAAAGCAGTCTCTCCTGCCACACCCAAGCATCGTGAGGAACAATGGCAGCTTTCCTCATCCACTCCACCAGGGTACTCTGCGTTGTTGCCAATACAGCTCCAGCCTCTCGTCAGAAAGCCCATCTCCCTCCACCCCCACCCCCCCCCACCAATCCTCCCCCTTGCCACGGAGATGGATCGCCTGTGCCGCTCCTTGTTTTTACCCTCTTTTGTAATGGCGTGCGACTTATTGATCCGAGAGGAGATTAGTGTTTTGTAAAAGGGTCCTGCCACCACTCCTCCCCCCTCTCTCTCTCTCTCTCTCTCTCTCTCTCTCTCTCTCTCTCTCTCTCTCTCTCTCTCTCTCTCTCTCTCTCTCTCTCTCTCTCTCTCTCTCTCTCTCTCTCTCTCTCTCTTTCTTCCTACCTCTACCTTTCTCTTTCTCTCTCTCTCTCTGTGGCTCTTGTTCCACCTTTGGTGCAGAGTAGGCGCACGCCTTGTCTTGCCACAATATTATTACATGACCAACGCCGACCTACTTATTGAAATAGCGTGATTGAAGCTGCTATTATGTGGAATAGGGTGGCTACACAATAGAATTAAATCTGGCTGATTGTCCCAGTGATTTAGCTAATGGGTCACAAGAGTGAAATCAATTAGGGAGTGTTTGTACTGTAGACAGTGTTCGCATTAATGCCAGCGACTGGAATTAATACCATAGTTTTTGTTTCGCTGTAGCATGAAACTATAACTGGGGTAAAAAATGGATGACAATCTAACAAAGAAGTACTTGTTTTGGTAATTATAATAATAAGATATAATTGAATATTTTAATGCTGGGTAGTACTTTAATATGTTCCACTTCAGTATTACACTTGTTTTATATTTACATTTCACTTTTAACACTCACTTAAAATTTAATCTGATTGTTGAAATTTATTATTATTAGGCAACAGAAACTATTTGTATGAAATCATTGACCATTACTGTACGCAAGGTTGGATGGGTACTCGCAGGGGCCCCTGGGCACTTAAGCTTATAGCCCCCCACCCCCCTATTACAAAACTATTGTAATTGAAAATCCTTTTGTTGTAATTTTATATTATGTTGATATGTATTTTGAAGCAGGATATATAGCCTTGGCCGTTGCACAGTCATGTATTGTTGTTGAGAGGATGAATAAAATAGATTTGTTCGCCAATGTGGCGAACAAACCCCAAGCGTTTGAAAAGTTGTACAATAATGACCGCCAGACAGAAATCATGGGCGCAGATCCAGTCCCCTCCAACTTTTGAAAAACATGAAGTTGCCCCCCCCAATTAAAATAATTTCTAAATAAATTATGTAATTGAAAATATATAGTTAATATTAGCGTACTCCACTTTTTAAATAATTCACACATTTTAAAGGTTTTGTTTATGTCCCCCATATGTAACCTGCTCAGTGGACTGTTGCATATACTATTAATGGCTGTGTGTCTGTTACAGCAGATCATTTGATAGACGTTATTAGTGATGTCCCCTCCAGAAAATACTCTTGAAGAAATGCCATGTTTGTGGTCTAAGTTGCAATGAGATCTGCGCCTTTGCCATAAATGTCCTAAAATCGTAACTGTAAGTGGAATGTGTAGCAGCGTAGCGCTACTGTGGTGGTGTGTTTACGAAATCACACATCTCAATAGCAGCTTATTGAAAAAGTAGTTTTTATTTGTTAGAAAGATATTGGATATTCAACAGATGTTTACTCTCTGAATTTGTGATGTGGCACGGGGGAACGAAAGACGCGATCACCGGTATGAGTCCTGTAGCAGAAGTCGTCTCTATAGAGCCGTCGTTTGCTAAATATTTGTACACAACTGGCGAATAACAAGGTTTCCTACCCTTCCCCTAACTAAAATAAATTGAACTAGATGTTTTAAAACGTTTTAAAATCACCCCAATAGATATATACCTTTAAAACCACTGCTTAGAAGTGTACCCTGCTAGCTGTACAGCAGTAAAAAGCAGGGACAATCGCGTGATCAGCCAAGCTCCACCTACAGCGTGGGTGTATGGGACTTGCACATTGCAATGACAGCCTCTATTTCGGAAGTATAGGAGCATAGGAATATTATTTGTAGTAATGGTGTCTCCGTCTGTCTGCACAAGGGTCAGTTCATTTGTAGGTTGCAGAAAATGATGATGCAGGATGCAGGATGCGTGTGTGTGTGTGTGTGTGTGTGTGTGTGTGTGTGTGTGTGTGTGTGTGTGTGTGTGTGTGTGTGTGTGTGTGTGTGTGTGTGTGTGTGTGTGTGTGTGTGTGTGTGTGTGTGTGTGTGTGTGTGTGTGTGTGTGTGCGCGCTTGTATCGAATGACTATGTACACACGCTAACACTATATGACTCATTTGGGGCGCATTCAGCAGAGCGCTGCCATCTGGACAGTTAGTTTCATTTGATATGATTTCCTTAGCTGTAGCCATTAGCTACATATTTCTCCTCTGGTAACAAACAGAATCCATTTTTAGGCGAAAAAACTCTTCCTGTGTTGCTTTTGAACAGTTGGGTCAAGAGTTAATCAGACAAGCATTGAACTGTTAGCCACCATGTCTCGTCTGTGGGTAAAACATGAGAATTAAAATGTGTTTTAATAACGAGCCGAGTGAACGTTTTTATCAGAATCTCTAGAATCCAATCATTCCTTAGCATTCAACATTTATGGATAAACAAAGTGTAACTTAAAAAAGCTTGTTCAAATAAAATGTTATTACTAAATCATTTAAATAAATATAATTCGACTTCCGTCTGTTCCCTTTGACTGATTAAAGTGAGTAAATATGCAACATAAAATGTACTCCGTATTATAACTCATAATAAGGCAGAGAGCCTGTAAATGTACATGTGTTATGTTATATGCTATATTAACATATTTGGGAGCTTTCTGTTGAAATAAGAAAAATGGCTTACTTATTAACATTTTCAGTATTAAAATTTCACTCTTTGCACTCTCTCTCTCTGTTTTGGGCACACACAAACACACACACACACACACACACACACACACACACACACACACACACACACACACACACACAAACCATCTGTTGGTTGTTATTAGGGATTTATGTTCGTAACAGCTGTGTCTTGATTGTAATTTGTAAGTAGGGGTTACTGATTCTACTTAATACCAACCTTCTACAGGGAGTCAGAGAAACTCATATCTTGAAAATTAATTGATTTGATACATTCAATGGCCATTATATTTCCAGACTTATTAAACAGCGCTATCATTTATTCCACAATTGCATGTAATGATATATTGATGGTGGGAAATGTGGCATATATTTGGCTTTCTATTTTATAGGCAAATACTCATTTGATGACATTATACATATGTTGCACTTCCATTTATTGATCTCCACTGAGTAGATACCTATAAGCATGTGTTCTGCATTCAAGTGGCGCAGAAGCCTTTTGATGTAGAATAGGGATTTAAGTATTTTGACTACTATTAAAACAGCTTGGAGTTCAAAGGCGTGTTTTTTCTTCTGAAAGATATCCCGTGCTTGTCTCTGGTGCTGGATACACTGGCAGGAGGTCCTAATGAGCAGCCATCTTTCATTTGCCCCCAGCCAGTGAGTCTCTAATCTGTGTGTGTATTTCCCACTCTTGAGTGAGTTCACATCACACATGGTGTGTGTCGGTGCGCTATCTCCAACCCCCCACAGACACACACACACACACACACACACACACACACACACACACAGACAAACAACCCACACACAGACAGAACACGCACACACAGGCCCTCTCAGTGGATCCTTATGTAACATTTCACCCAATCACCCTGCTTCTAACCAGATAGGAGTAATATTGTTAATACTGGTGGTAAGTCAACTTCCAAATCATTATTTTAATAGTGTTTTATATATTTCTCCCAAATGTGTTTCTAAGTTCTATTATAAGTTACATTTAGGGAATTATAATGCCAAAAAGTAAAAAGAAAAACATGATTTCCTGACTTTGTCAACCCATAGCCAATTAAACTAAGTAAAAATGAATACTTGGCAGCTTAATGAGAAGGTTTTTTTTTGCAACATACGAGTCTATGGACTCTGTAATTTGGCTAATAAGGATGACAGCTGCTAGCATGGACTGCTAAAAGCTCCATGTAGAAAAGAGTTGGATTTGTCCTATGGGCCCATATTAGCTTATGTTCCATTGAACCAGGCTCAACGTCTCTTCACTTGATTAGTCTGGTCTAGCTGCAGTCTGTCTCTCCTGTCTTTCCTGTGTACTGATTGAGACAAACTGAGAATTGATTAACTATACCTTTGACATGCATATAATCTTAGCACACACTCACATGCTCTTGTGGACATAAGACACACACACACACACACGTGCGCACACACAAACACATGCAAGCACACACCACACACACACACACACACACACACACACACACACACCAAAGTACCAGACTTACTATAAAACTGTGACTCACATCCGTTCTTTGTTCTTGCCACTCGGCATTGGCTTAGTTTAAAAAGGAACATTGCAATCTCTTTACATAATTGGCTGTGACAAATGATTTCATCAATAGCGCCAGGAAATGACATTATCTACAAAGCCATCTCAACTTCCTGCGGCAGAATCACACTCAATGAGCTTGTCCAAGTTGTTGTTGTTCTTGTCCTGTTAGGCCATGGCACACTGTTTATATGCGCTAGCAAATCACAGGAAGTATCCTTGTTGAATGGAGTTAACTTCTTTTTAGAGGGGAAGTTAACTTCACAAATCAAAGTTTGTTGGTGTCCTATTGAGATTATAAATGTAGGTGTATCATAATCCATGGCGAAGTAAATGTATCAGGTTGGAGATGGTTTGGTTGGGGTTTAGGTTATACTTTAGTAGGTGGTTAAGGTCAGGTTAATGTATCTGGGTGGGGATGGTTTGTAGTTTATTTAATCATAAAGTGGTTGGTTAAAGTCAGGTTAATGTATCACGTTAGAGATGGTTTGAGTCGATAGGTGAGGTAAGAGTGAAGTGATGTATAAACTCAGGTTAGGATTATGATGGGTAGTGTAAGGTTCATGTTACCGATTACAGTGGTTAAGGTCAGGTTAGAGATGGTTAGAGTTAAGCGGTGGTTATTAAATGATAACTTTGGGATTTTTCAACCTGGACCTTATTTTCATTTTGGTTCGAAGTGACTAATTCTGGCAAAAATTTTTTATTGGTCTAGTATTGAGTGAGTGAATGAATGAATGAATCAGTTTAACCAATAATAATGGGATATATTTGTCATAGTCACTATGATCACAGTATATGTTATTGGACACGGCGGACATAACTGCCTATTTACGTTTCTCACACAGTCCTCTTGTTGCATCCATAATGGTAAACTACATCCATAGACCTATAATTATTGCTATCTGTTATATGTATTGCTCATTCATCTTGATAGCAGTCAATAACAGCCAATATTTAGTCAATGTACGTCCTCTAAAAGTGCTTGTTTTGCCACTGACAGGCTCAAATGGTTATTAAACATTATGGAAAGGATCCCTACAGATAAATATAACTTTGTTCTTTACCTTTTGCTTAATCAGGTCTTTTTGAAATTGTGTCTAACAAAGTCTCGCTCAAGGAGAAGTCACCCTCTGAAATCTTGCGAGAGTTTAGTTGTTGCAGGATGAGAATGGTAGAATAGACCGGATCGAGTGAAAGGTCAAGAAAAATGTTTCTTTCCATAATGTTGTCCTTCGCTTATAATGACAATCTGAGCCTGTGTTCATTCACAGAGAACGTACATTGACGGGCGTGTCTAAGGGTTACATTGCAGCTGCAGACAGGCTGCAATGGCGGAAGAGCTCTAGCTCAGCCAAAATGAAAATAGATTGAAAAATCCCGAAGTTATCCTTTAAGCTCAGGTTAGCGTATCAGGAGATGGTTCAAGTTGGAAAGGCTGTTGTTCCCAACCTGAATGGGCAGCCCAGCAACCAATCACGGCGAGTCTCCCCAGAACTCTGGTGGCAACCATAACAACCAACACCTCCTACAATCCCCCCAAACCCTCCCCCCCTCTAAACCTCCTTATCCGTCCTCTGAGGGCCCGGCTTAGTGTAAACAAAGGGAGAAAGAGGGAGACGGAAGAAGAGATGACTAACAGTGAAAGGGAAGAGGAACAGGATTATCAGTCTCACCTTTTGAATCCAGAGAACATCAGCAAGTCATTTGCGGGGCATAATTCATCTCTGAAGCACCACAACTAATGGTATTAAAGGCAAAAGCTGTTAAAAGCTTATGAAACAATCCAATCTGTCAATTCAGCCAGTAAACGCTGCCTCCGTGTTTAATTTATCTCGTCTTCTTATTGGCTGCATCTCAGCCCTAACCTCCCCCCATCCGCTGTAGATTTTCGTATTTCTGTGGTTTCTGTGGGTAATTGAGACCCAGGTGAACAACATTTCAATGTTTACCTGTTGAGAACACCTACTTCACTTTTGTTTCTGTAACCGTGAATAGCAGCTATAAATACACACCCCAGATAGATCTCATTTAGTGCAGCTCGAGCTAAAAATGTGCAAAGATTTCAGTTTAGAGATCGGGTCGGGTGTCATCAACGATTGTAACTCATTAAATGAGCAAATGCAGGTGTGAAGAGTCTAGTGTTTCATTTCAGCGAAGAAAGTGTCACCTCTGACTGAAAACATTGATACTAATGTGATTTTCTCTTTCTGTCCCCCTCCTGCCTGCCGGCTGCCATTATTTACTCCTTCGGTTTCGTTCCCAGATGAGTGTGTCTCTTTCAACCCTTCCAATGAGGTTTTAACCCTCCCCAAATCTTTCACAGCTATAATATAGCATTATTTCATAAGGTAATCTTATAAATCATATAGAATAATATGATTCAAGACATCACTTTCATAAAAAAGCAAATGCTGTTTGAATCCAAAAACGGCCACTCACTATCGTATACTTGACTGTGCCTCATGGTCTTTGTAAAGTGTGTCTCTGTGAACACAAAGCCTTGGTTGGTCGGAATGAATTGGAGGCTTTCATTGGGGTTCAGGGAAGTGATGGTCGCTGCAGTAAATATCCATAATGACCAATAACAAACAGAGAACCCTGGACATTGCCTGCCATTGTCAGCAAAAAAGCCCCCGATCCTACATCACAGTAATGGCCATCGTCGATAGACTCTCCCCCCCCAAACGACCCACGACGTACACACCGGCTCTTTATCTCACCCCGCCCCCTCCCATCACCACCAACCAGCTATAAAGGTTAAGGACCATCAGAAGGTCTGGTACATTTCCACAGCTTTGTACCGAATGCTGTGTTGTAGTATGGTATGATGTGGTATGGTATGGTATGGTATAGTATGTTATAGTAAAGTATGGTAGAGTAAACTTGTCATTTTTCTATGTGACAGTCATTGTTATCCATAGACAAAATTAGATGTAAAAATATGTATGCCTTCATTATTCTCTCAATCTGTTCAGTTGTTCCACTTGTTTTGCATATCATCACTATAACTATCCATCTACTTAATGGCTTTCAAACCATGAATGATCAAATCAGATTTCTTCTAGATTTGGTCCCGTCCTCCCATAACGCTTCACTTGGAAGCGCTAATTACCGAAGCAAATCACACTCTGAAAAAAGATTTCCAAGCTTTCTGCGATTGTGTACGCCTGAGGGGGTTTTGTGTAAATGTTCTCTAAGTTGACGTCATAGAGACAATTAGAAAGACCAGACATCTGAATGGACGTAAACGAACAACACCGTGCAATGAGAGAGCGAGAACAGGTGGTGATTAAGTTACAACTCAGGCTGGTGGTTCCTCTTCAAACAAAAGGTTGCTAATATAGATTCACAAAATTTGAGGTGGGCAAAAGTCCATATGTTGGAGCGACCAACCACAGAGCACCGCTAAAACAGAGTTTGCTAGCTATTTCCTTCAAATTGGTTTCACATTAGCATGTTAACATAGCAACAAACTGTAGGAGTACTATTGACTGTACGTTGAAAGAGACGCAGAGCACACACACACACTGTTTAATTCAGTAACCAACCACTGGCAGCTGGCCCACTTCCCTTTATTACCCATCAGTCCTTTCACCAGATAACTTATCATTACCCATCTTCCCCGGCAGTCTCTGTCACTCAAATCGTCCTGGAGGAAGCTGGAAACGGGTGTGTGTGATGTGTGTGATGTGTGTGTGTGTTTGTGTGTGTGTGTCTGTGTGTGTGAGTGTGTGTGTGTGTGTGTGTGTGTGTGTGTGTATGGTGCAGAGAGGGTCTCAGTATGGGGCACGTACTCATGCCAGGTGATTCCCAGGATGCATTGCAGGTTACCCAGGCTTCAGAGCTGGGTTGGAGTGTGTGGTTTCAAGGTGGAGGTTATAGTGTGGACCCCATAATGGATATCCAGGCAGCCGCTTAAGTGTGGAGGCCAAGGAGATCCTAGGCCTACGTCTCAACGTCTCATAGGCGTGCGGAAGCTGGTTGGGTCCGCTGTCAGACTTGCATTGGTAAGGTTGCAAGGGAGAAATAGATATAGAGAGATAGAGATAGAGGTGGGTAGGAAGGAGGGGAACGAATGGAGGAATGAGCGCACGAATGAACCAACGTACGAAAGAAAGTTCACTAAAAGTCTTCCGTGCCAGATGGAAGAGCAGTTGGCCTCACACTTTCTGTGTGACTGTTTCCCACACACACACACACACACACACACACACACACACACACACACACACACACACACACACACACACATACACACACACACATACACATACACACACACACATACTGAGTCACACACAAGCCACCTGTCCTGCATCAGGCCATCAAAGCAAAACCTAGGCAAACGATCATATTCAGTGGCGACGGAGGGAGAGAAAGAGGAGAGAGAGGGAGAGCGAGAAGAGGGAGAATGGAGGAGTATTTTTCAGACCATATGCTCTCTCCTCAGGCAGCCGGTGGTAATGACAGATTATTTACTTTGTAATCTTCCAAATTACCTCCCTAACTCATCTTCTCCTGCCATCTCACATCTTCCCCCTACAACCCCTGTCCAGACTATGCAAACGTGCACGTGCCAGGACTGCTTTGCATGTGTTTAGTCGCCGCCATGGGCATGGCTCTTTTTGCTTCGGTCCCGCCGGTCTTCTGGTTCCCACACTAGTGCAAGCTGTGTAGACAGACACAAGACAGTACATGTTCATTTCATAGTTGCACATGGAATAGAGAATAGTACATGCCATATAGTGTGTGTCATATATAGTACACAGAGGAGAGCAAAAGTGTGTTTGTGTGTGTGTGAGTGTGTGTGTGTGTGTGTGTGTGTGTGTGTGCTTGGGGGGGGGGGGGGGGGGGGGGGGGGAGGGTGTGTAGTGTTCTTTGATGTGAGTACATCAACAGATGGCCATGCTGACCAACACGTGTTCCACTAAACTGATGAGAACATCTGAAGGTAACATCATGATCCCTGGACACTAGCCAGAGGGAGAGGATGGTGGAGACACTTAATCCTCTCTCCTTTCTTTCTCTCTCTCTCTCTCCTTCTCTCCCTCTCTATCTCTCTCTCCCTCTATCTCTCTCACTCTCCCTCTGTCTCTCTCACTCTCACTCTCCCTCTCTCTCTCTCTCTCTCTCTCTTCACGTCTCTCTCCGTCTTGGCTCATCTTTCTTTCTTTATCTCTCCCTTACTATTCTTTGATTAGATCTTTATTCTCGCTCTCTCTCTCTTTGTATCCATCTTTATTTGTCTATATTTTACACTCTCCTCTTGCTTTCTCTTTGTCTCTCTTTAATCTTTCTTTGTCTCTCCCTTTCTATCCTTCTTTGATTAGCACTTGCTTCTCTGTCTCTCTCACTTCGTATCCATCTTTATTTGTTTATCTTCTTCTCTCCTCTCTCTATCTCTCTCCCTCACTCTCCCCATTTATCCATTCTCTTTATCTACCTCCTGTCTCAATATATTCTTTTCTCTGTCTCTCTCACTTTCTTGCTGCCCCTATATATATATTACCAAGTGTCCCTATTGTATGTGTGTATGTGTGTGTGTATGTGTATGTGTATGTGTGTATGTGTTTGTGTGTGTATGTGTGTATGTGTGTGTGTGTGTGTGTGTGTGTGTGTGTGTATACATACAACACAGAGTTGCTTTCTTACAAAAACAACCACTAGAGCATTTAATCATTCAACCGTGTGGTTAAATATTTGCCATAAGACAGCTACAATCACTACCTCCTATGTATGTATTAGGACTGGTTCATCCCTCTGCAAAAATGTACTATTAAGTCATTTTGCAGACTGTCTTATCCAAAGCCCCTCAAGGATGCCTTCAGGTAGACATTGGAATTCGAAATACTAACCTTGGCTGACAGTCGAACACCCAAACCTCCAGACTGTGTTCTGCCAGATGAATCTCATTATTATATCTTCCCTATTAACATACTATGACAATAAGTCTGTTCTAGAGCGGATGTGATGCTTGGTGAGTTGGGCCCGGACATGTGCGGACATCCTGTCAGGCGACCGCAGCATCTGTTGCGGGACAGTAAAGGCCAACCCCCCTCGGCGTAGTGCAGAAGGGCCATGTTTGCTGTGCAGTCTGGCCCTGCAACCAATCTCTCAAAAGGTGACACACAGCTCAGCTCAACGGTTAGCCAGCAGACGATGGCCCGGGAGCACACGGTGCATTTAAATCATTTCCTGTTGACCTCTGAGCGACCTTGAAGTGGCGTCTCCCTTTACTGATGCGTTGAGAGCAGGAGTCCATTAACTGGCGGAAACATTCCCCTCCTCAGCAGGCCCTGGTAGTTTGCCAGATATTGACTATAATACAGAGACGAAGAGTAGTCTTGCTTGGTTAACGGTTAGCCAAACAACAATAATTATGAAGTAATTCATATCATACTTTATTAGTAAAATAATTTTATGATTCTTGTTTTGATTGATAGATGAATAATGTGTTCTATAATGGAAAATAATATTATAATTAAAAACAAGAAAAGTATTCATTAATATTTCTAATTTCTCCATCCTTCTCAATGTCTGAGTCTATAAGCAGTGAATGTTGATGTTCTGCAGTTGTTAAAAATAAAAACCCGACCACTGATGGCTCGCCAGCGTGTCAGCGTCCCACAGATGTCTTGCGTCCTCCTGGGACCAGCGAGGTGAGCTGGTATTTCAGAACCATGGAGAGCGACTCTGTCAACACACACCAGCAGTGTTGTTCATAGACAGGGGAGCTTCAAATATATAGTATAGAGGGAGAGAGACATCAAGTGAAACACAGAGAGCAAGAGAGAGAGAGAGACATCAAGTGAAACACAGAGAGCAAGAGAGAGAGAGAGAGAGAGAGATGGTGGGAATGACATTAACCTAATTAACTCTGCAGTCGAACCCAGGGTCACGGCAAGGCTATCTGACCTCTGGCTAATACGCTAGCTGCATGCACCACAAGGCCGCCCGGGCACATGTATATTTCATAGCATCCCCGTTACTCGCTCGCTACTGATGGCCTGTTTGCAAAGGTCAGCTGATTCGTAGCAGCTGACAGCTGTAGCATGCGTACACCGCATGCATCCCTATTACCAAATCACATATAGCCGGTGCTCACCTGGGATTTAGCATATACCATTCCTGGGATAATGCGCCGTATACAAATATATAAAGGAGCTATCCGCTTCCCAGAGGCATTAGCGGTAACCGTCGAACAGGTCTGTTGAGGAGCCAGAAGCTAGGCGCTGCACCCCACGGCTGCTGCTAAATAAGGCAGAGGGAGGATGGGAAATGATTCTGCTCCTGCACTAATGTCTACAGAGATTAATATGATGGCCTATTATATCTCTGCTTCATGGCATGGATAGTGCTGTACTTAAAGCGAAAACTATCTGCAAGTTAGTCAGCCGTGAATATCGTATGAAAACAATGACCTTGTGCTCGGCTGGAGTGGGCGGCGCGTCGCTCCATCTGTGCGGTTGTGGCTCTCCTGGTTTCTCTCTCTCTCTCTCTTTAACTCTCTCTTTGGACCTCCCCTCCTCTTTATACTTTCTCATCTTTCATCTATTCTATCTATCCATTTCTCTCTATTCCTGCCTTTCTGTTTCTCTCCCTCTTCCTCTTCCTCAGTCTCTGCTTTATTCCGGGGGGATCGGACGGCAGCAACCAAAATACAATTACAGGCCACAGTTGAGCGGAGAGGAGGGGGATCTGGGGGGATTTCTGGAAACAGGAAATGGTCAGGAGGGGTTGGGCCAACGAGAGAACATCCCTAATTCAATTGGCTGAACCTCGGCAACAAGCCCCCAGCGACTGTTACCGTGGAATCAGTTGAGTCAAGCGATGCGCCTCCAACCACTCGAGAGATTTTCATCAGCGTATACACACACACAACGCACACACACACACACACAAACAAACACACACACACACATACACACACAGACACACACACAAACACAAACACACATATGATGGTCGCACGCACTGCATCTCCTCACCTTCCTCTCTTTTGCTTCTCCCTCCAACTCCTCTCTCTTCTATCTCTATTTCTCTCTCTCAACACCCACTGTACTCTCTCCTTTTCCTCCGCTCCCTATTTCTTTTCTCACTGCACTCCCTCCCTCCTCTCTCTTTCTCTTCTCCCCTCCTCTCTCCCCTCCTTCTCTGTCCCCCCTTGCTATCCACTCCCTCCCTCCTCTCTCCCTTCCCCCCACCTTTCTGCTCTCCATTCACTGTACACAGCAGGTCTCCCTGAGTGTGTTCCCATGGCTAGCTCTAATTCCTGTGTGAATACCATTATTAGGCTCCATACCCTTCCTCATAATTGGAACAAAGCGGGGGATCGATACAGGAGGCGCACACACACACACACAGGCACGCACACACATACAAGCATACACATTCACATGCATGCACACACAAACACACAGACACAAGCACACGCGCGCCCACATTTACATGCATGCACACACAAACACACAGACACAAGCACACGCGCGCTCACATTTATGCACACATGCACAAACGCGTGCATGCATGAATGTACACACAAATACATGCACACAGGTACACAGGTACAACCACACACACACACACACACACACACAGACAAGCAGACACATGCACACACACACGTACATACAAATGGACACACACACACGTGTCTATATGTGTGGAAATATTTCTGAATCAATAAATATCAGAGGCAAATTGTTTCTTTGTATATATGGCAAATGCGGATCATTTCAGAAGAAATAGATGTCATTTGAGGGGAGATTTATATTGGTAATGTAAGTTTATGATCACACTCCAGCTTTGATGTATTTTCTTTTTATCACTGCTAAACCTCTTATTCCAGCATATTTATTGGTCTTTGGGTTTGGTAAATGTCAAAAGAAATTTGAAAATAACCTAACTTCTCATGCAAACTTAGACTTGGGTTCGTTAAACTGCCTCGACATCTAGGGAATGTAGCTGTGTTGGCCCATGGATGAATTCTACCTGCAGGCCTCCTACAGTAAGATCCATACCTGCTCCTTAAGGACATGCATCTCAATTCATTGTAAGTTGCTTTGGATAAAATTGTAGGCTGAATGACAAAAAGAAGAGCTAATTGCATAAATAGTAAGTCGAAGTGTATGAGAGCGTACATAAGAGTTCAATCTATGAAGGTCTAAATATTCACACTTCAGGTGTGACTGATCTGATGAATTCTGATGTGGTGTTCTTAATTTGCCTCTGGGCAGAGCTGGAAGTGAGACTTGGCTAAATGCTAAATGAGGGAGTAGGTGTAGCACCTGGAGGTGTTGTTCGTGGAACATTGTGGGTGGGAAAAAACGGGTCAAGAAAGAGAGAGAAATGTTGCAATTTATTCCTATTCACTTAATTTAGAAAAGGTAATTTTACAATTTGGCTGGAGGATTCGGGTTATATAAGCCTAATGAACACCCTGTAGACTGTCAGAAATTAATATTTCACCACATCCTAGAAACAGGCGGGTGGGCTCCCTGGAGTTCATTACACTCTTAATGGAGGACGTTGCAGAGGAAGTCCTGTGTACCGCCATTTCACCGCCAGCGATCCAGGTGGTGTCGAGCCGGGTCGCTGCTGAATCCGCCTGAAGTCTCGCTACTTAGCTAGGCTTTCTGAGACTAGACAAGGGCCGTTTACAACCAGATATCGCTTCATTCTTCCTGCATTGATTCGTTTTTCTTCTCGCTTTCTGTTTCTGCCAGACTCTCTCTCTCTTTATTCCTCTCTCTCTTTTTTTTCCCAGACTCTTCAAAAACACCACAATGGCTGTATACATTTTCTGCTCTGCGTTAAAGTCAGACACATAATTTCTTTGTTTCGTATTTCAGTAAAATGTCACTTTTTTATGTTTATTTGTTCCGCACCCATCCCACAGACGCATAATTAACGTGACATTTTACTTCCTTAACACGTTGCTGTCTAACAAATGAGCAATATCCTTTTTTTTCCTTTCTCATGGTTTGTCTGAAACTTAGACTGCATGAATGCAATCACATTATTACTATAATATAATGTAATAATAATCTATTGTAATATAGCAACATTTATAAAAAGTGTTTCAGTTAAGGCTACATACCACATGAACATATTGATTGTTCTTTATACAGGCTAAACAATTATATTACACCATTTTCTATTTTGTTCTGTTTTTATAATTACCACAATATACTTTCACAGCATAGTGTGGCAGTATATATATATATATATATATATATATATATATATATATATATATATACTGCCACACTATGCTGTGAAAGTATATTATATATGTATATATATATACATATATGTATATATATATACAATTATATAATATATAAAAAGTTACTTCACACTTCAGAACCCAAACAGCAACAGGATACGTAGCTGTTATATATATACATTCAATATTTATATTGTATATGCATGTATGCAGTGGCCTTTGGGGTGAGCCACGGCTGACAATCAGCAAGAGAGCAGGGTATGTTTCAGGTAAGTGACGTCTGAATGGGAACCTGCCAAGGTGTCACACACCTTTGTCTGGCTGTCGACAAGAAGCCAGGGAGCCCGCGTTGATGGATATGACACCACAACCCTCTGGCTGGCATTATCATCTCTGTCAGCATCCTCCAAGTCTCTCTCTCTCTCTCTCTTTCTCTCTCTCTTTCTCTCTCTCTTTTTTTCACTCGTTCTCTCTCACTCTCTCTCTTTATCTCATGCTCTCTCTCTCTCTTTCTCTCTCTCTATATCTCCTGAATAGACATACACACACACACACGCACACACACATGCACACCTACACAAGCGCACACATACTGTACATACACACACACACACACACACATTCACATGCATTCGAACACTCGTACACACTCACACACATATTCACCCAGCGATGGATGGGCTCAACATGAAGCCAAATGGCTCCTTCCATTCGATGATGCATCAAGTGCTTGAGCGGCCATTGTGTCCTGACCATTAGCTCGGCGACGAGAGCATCTTTCACATGCTAATGTCGCACCGCTCGTTTAGCACTCGGCCAAGAGACACAATGCCAACTCTCTGTCAGCCAAGTGACTTGGAAGGACAAAGGAGACGGCGATGGGTGGGTTTATAAGGGCCCTTTGAAAATAGTTACGTTTAAACTGGCCACATTCACCATCACAGCCTTTCAAGATTTTAAAGAAAAGTCTTTAAAACCGTGATGGATCGCCGTGCTCCACGGGAAATCAATCAAGCCCGTGCGAAAGATTCTAACGGCGGCATTCAGATGATGGGAAAAAAAGCACGCACCTCTGAAAAGCTAAGATATTTGATGGGACGAGAGGGAGAAATGTAATTAATCTTCAAATCATCGTTTTCAGCCTGCAATCATTGATATACTGTATAATCATTTCTGTTGGATTCAGGCTATATACTTTTTATTTCGATGGTGTAAATTGCTTATTGTTTGTTGTTGCAATGACATGTGACAGGCACCAATGCACAAACACACACACACACACACACACACACACACACACACACAAACACACACACACAAACAGATTTCACATTACTACATGTGAGCATATTGGGATGGATGGATTGTGTTATTATTTAGTCATTTAGCAAACAATTTTATCGAAAGGTACTTTAAATTCAGAAACATGTCAAGTCAGGGTGGGGCACCTGGTGTTGCCTGCAGGTAAGCTGCAGACATTTGGGATCTAACCAGGAAGTTTCATCACCCTCGTCATTACACTATCATCATCACACATTGCATCCTGCATAAACTGTTTGTCTGTGTGTTAGACTGTGTTGAGTTATGTTAGGATGTGTGTTAGGCAGTGTTAGACTTTGCCAGGTTGCGTGTTAGGTCGTTAGGCTGTGTGTTAGGCAGTGTTAGGTTGTGCTAGGTTGTGTTAGGATGTAGGCTTTGCGAGGTTGTGTTAGGTTTGTTAGGCTGTGTCGGGCTTTGCTATTTTGTGTTGGCCTCTGTTAAGCTTAGCTAGGTTGTGTTAGGCAGTGTTACGCTCTGTTTGGTTTGGCTAGGCTTTTTTCTAGGTGGTGTTAAGCAGTGTAAGATTGTGTCAGGCTGTGTGTTAAGTTGTTTAAAGCTGTGTGTTGGGTTGTGTTTGACTGCGTGTCTACATCTACCTGATAACTGCAGATTCTTTCAAGAACAGTCATGTCTCATGACATGTGTCCAATTCACACCTTTGCATAGCTGATGAAGAGAGAGAGCAAGAGAGAGAGAGAGCGAGAGAGAGAGAGAGAGAGAGAGAGAGAGAGAGAGAGAGAGAGAGAGAGAGAGAGAGAGAGAGAGAGAGAAGCGACAAGCTAGTGCGGAGAGATGATGGATGATGACTCTACATATTTTGGAGCAAATTACTTAACTAATTAATCAAGCAATCAATCAATCAATGATTGAGTTGTATAAATATGAAGGGGTTACATTTATATTAAGATGCTAATGAATCTTCCATTTCACTTGTAGCCATGCACAGTGCATGTTTCCCGACACCAACATCACTTTATTTTTGACACAGGAAGTGATGTACAACATGAATAAATACTAAATACATCTTGCGTAACGATGACATAACCGCCATCATGAGGAACTTGTTTCAGTGTCAGGCTTGAGTGCTAAACACTCACAAATGGCGATAATGACTTAAGGAGCTTAAGTATCAGCAACAAGCGGGATCAGGCCTGACCTCATATTTTCTCTGTCCTTTTGAAACAAACATTGAAGTTGATCTGTGATGTGCATGCAGACCTAGGCTTGAGAAACATTTGACCTGGAAAGCCCTGCAGAGACGCAGGCAATGTTGGCCCTGTGTTTACCTCAAAGGCCTTTACCTCTCCATCTACCGTATATCTCTCCTCTCTCTCTCAATTTCAATTTCAATTAAAAAAATCTTTATTGGCATGGGAAACAAACGTTTACATTGCCCAAAGCAGGTCAAAAATTTGGCCAAATGAAAAATATGAATTAGGTCAAAATATAAAACATTAAATACAAAATATATTTACATATCAAATAGTATAATATTAAATACTAAATATATTAAAAGTAAAATTTGAAATACTAAGAGTTTATGAAAAGTCCAGTATAAAATATCTCCTATAAACAAATAAATTAAAGTACATACACTGTATTTACAGTGTGGAGGATATGTGCAATAGTGCAATCATTGTAACAGACAGAAAAAGTGCAGTTTCATATTTACAAAGGTGTGCTAATGGTTAAAGTCCAGTGGGATGAGTCTGTTTACGGGGAGTTGAGGTCCTTCTCTCATCAAAACAGGTGACGATTATGGCTGCTGTGATTGCACATTGTTGTATTTCTCCCAACACATATGGCAGTTTGTTAGCATCTGGAGTGTTTTCGAAGTCCTTGCATGTCTGTGTAAGCTGTGGGAAGTGTGTGTTCCTGATGTCTTGGTATGACTGGCAGGAAGTTAGGAAGTGCAGCTCAGTTTTCAGTTGGCTTTGTTCTGTCTTCTCTTGGGAGCCAGGTCTGTCTGTGGAGTCCCTTCTCGATGGCCAGGCTGTGTTCACTGGTCAAGTCTGTACCTGGTCAAGGATTAACTTAGTTCTGGCTCAGTCACAGTGGTCAGGTATTCTGCAACTGTGTATTCTCTGTTTAGGGACAAGTAGCATGCCAATATACTCAAATTTTTGGTGAATTCTTTCAAATGTGCCAAATAGTTTTCTTTTTGTTTTCTTATAATTTGTTTTTGCCTGATGTCTCTCTCTCTCTCTCTAGCGCTCTCTCTTCCTACCTCTACCCCTATCTCTCTCTCTCTCTCTCCTAGCCACCCTGCCCTCCTCTCTCCTCCTGATTATCACACAATGCTTATGCGTGTGGGTTTCAGCGTCTACAGAGTTCAGCCTTTTGTTATGATGAGCTAGCATCACCCACTCACTGGAGTGTTCACACCAAACACTGTATAAATAATACACACACACACACACACACACACACACACACACAATGCACACACACACACACACACACACACAGACACACACAAATAAAACACATGTACAAATATGCACACACACACCCACACACACACACACACTCTCACCAAACGCTGTATGAATACTACACACACATGCACATACACGTGCACACACACATGCACACATACACACCCACACTCTCTCCCCAAACACTGTATGAATAATGCAGGTGGTGGAATGAGTTCTTGAAAATAGACACAAGCACACGCACACGCACACACACACACACACACACACACACACACACACACACACACACACACACACACACACACAATGAGTGAGGTCAATTAGAATCCAGTATTTCGGCCTCCCCTGTTCCCTTTCCATCATGGTTCTCCCCCTCCCCCTACAATGATTATGTAAGTGCCCCCCGAGCAGTGTCTGTGTGTGCGTGCATGTCTGTGTGTGTGTGCGTGTATTCGTGTGTGGGTTTTCCTTTTTGATTTGCCCTTGTGTATTTGTGTGTCTGTCTGTCCATTTGTGTTTTTGCAACAAACAGCCATGTATAACCAAATATGTTTTTCCCCCTTCCCCTGTCTCTGGCTGATGTGCTCGCCCAGTCGCACATGATTGAAACACGGCGTGTGTTTATACAGTTTAACCTACTGAAAACAAATGATTAATTATCATGAATGGAAACATTATTAGCCGTTAAAGAAGAAGGAAACGTTCCTACGTACCTTTTTAGTTTAGTTATGTAATGTTAAGTTAAGGTGGCTCTGTGATTCTGATATTCTACCGTTATTTTAAACTAATGTGGTTTCTGTTGTTTCCCATGTTAAGCACTTTGTATTGCTGATTCACAAGGAAAGCGCTACATAAATAAAGTTTGATTGATTGATTAAGTGTAACATAAAAGAGGGAGGCGGGGGCGGTAGCAAAACGAGCAAGGTGTTCAGATAGAAGGCCCGCTCCATGCACATAGGTCTGTGCACGTAGTTCCGTGCACGTGGTGCCGTGCACATGAGTCTATACAGGATCTACATGTTTTTCCCTACATGCTTGGTTTTTGTATGTTCTCGTTCACCTCCTATGGACCCTATACAAGGGTTGCAAGGAAACACACACACATACACACACACCTCACAGATGCTTAGCTTTTCCAAGAAGCCCTTTCCGTTTGAGACCAGCAGATGAAGGTGATAGCAGCAGGTGCCGGCGCTGGCGCTCTTTGAAGTCCTGACACCGGTGGGGAGCGCGTGTTCCCGCCGAGGTTACGACATGTAGGCCAGGGTCCCAGCGGAGGCGCCGGCAAACGCTTTGCCAATTTGCCACCATTTTAGACCCGTGTAATGCAACACGGACCAAACGTGGCTTTGTTCGCTGACCTTTGAATAATTCAGGTGCAAGCAAAATGCCGTGACACATTTCTGATCAAAGATCTCTCTGGGCAAAGAGGGGAGGGGGAGCAGGAGGAGGTGATGGGAGGGAAGGGAGGGAAGAGGAGGGGATGGGAGGTGTGTTGCCTCTCTGGCGCAGATAAAAGGTTTTCCCTCCCTCTACTCCTCCGGAGGATGAGGCCACAGCGCAGACAATCTCCTAAAACATGGGGAAGAAAAAAAGACACCCTCTCCTCACCCAGAATAACAGAGGCACCCTTACCTCACCCCCGCCCCCACACACAATAACAAAGCACTGTCCTCAGATCTCCTCATCCTCTGAAAGAATTGACCTCTCTCGAAGGTAAAGCTAAATAAAGCCGGCATCACCCAGAATTGTTTTCTCCAATGTGTTTTTATCCCCAGCTGCGTATGGTTGAGGGGATTACACACCGTCGGGCCCAGGGGAGGGATAGGATCACCATCCTTTTTCGGAGGGCTTTGGATGGGAAAGAGAACCATTTGTTACCCTGAACACGCTCATTACCACCACCACCATCTCCACCCAGTCTCAACACTGAAAGACAAGAAACATCTTGTGTTTATGGGACGGACTTGAGACCAGCCATCAGCCAACAGCAGCATTACTCTGGCGAGGGTGTGTGAGTTTGTGTGTGTGTGTGTGTGTATGTATGTATGTGTGTCCTTGGCTATTACTAGCCTGCAGATTTACCATTCTGGTGGGCATTCGTGATGTTAAGGTTCTACAGGTGTGTTTTGATTCATGACGTTGGTTTTACTGCATGGGACTGTATTCATGAGATTGAAGCAGTATGTTTTCATTCATGAGAGGAGGGTCAAACCAGTGATCCGATTCATGAGGTGGGAACTAGAATTTGAACATGCTTCTCGTGTCCGTTTTTTGCAAAGCCTCATATATGCTATGGGTATGTTTGTGTGTGTGTGTGTGTGTGTGTGTGTGTGTGTGTGTGTGTGTGTGTGTGTGTGTGCATGGGGCGTATGCATGCGTGCCTGTGAGTGTGTGTGTGTCCTTGGGGTAGGCAGTAGATTGTTTTAAATGTCAAGTGAGGACTTATATCCGTGGAGGGAACTAACTGAACTGAACCAAGGTTTTTATTTGGGTGAATGTTCTGCATACTTTCTTATTTCAACTCTGTATTGCGTGGGGCATTCCGTGTCTACCGACCAATGAGCCAAGGGATAAGACCGTTTTGTTCTATTCTAGTTGTTTTTAGAGATGACTCATGACGCCAGGTGGTCATCAGGTTCGATAGAAAGCTCATTGCCTTTCATTCTTCTAGTTGAATAATGGTGTGCAGTTCATTACCAACACAGTAAACCACAGAAGACAGAAGACGAGAGAACAACAACAAAATAGAACATTAATAATAACCGCACTCTTTTGAATTCGTTTTTCACACCATCACTTGGCCATCAAGAAATATGATTTATAATTTAAATAGAAAAAATATCCATCTTCTCTAAAACATAAACTCATAGTCTGACAGACAGACAGACAGACAGACAGACAGACAGACAGACAGACAGACAGACAGATTAACAGACAGATTATGAGTCTGTTTGTTTAGAATATCGGGTAATTAGACAATGTTCTAAAGAAAGGCCTCCAGACCCATCTGTCTTTGCTATTAAATACGTGAACCCGCCTATAAATGTGCATGTGTGTGTGTCTGTGTGCCCACATGTGTGTTTATGTGTATATGTGTATGAATAATTGAAATACATACATCAGCCTTTGTTCAGATAATCCTGGCTGTGGAGGACATATGTGTGTGTGTGTGTGTGTGTGTGACCGTGTTATGTGGTTTGGAGAGGGAGTGTGTGAGCCTTGGTGACAAACACACACAGATGCATGGGACTCTCCCCCCTCCCCCCCATGACACGTGAGGCAACGAGAGCATGGCAGAGCGAGCTAATAAAGCAGGCAGTATGGCGACAATAAGCCCAGCTAAGTAGCTTTATTCCATTCATTAAGACCGGTTATCATCTGCTTCACTATACACACACAGATACAGCACAGATACCCCAGAACAGCCTGTGGCAAAGACAGATTCTGATTCTAATACATGTTTGGTTTTCAATGTGCTCACGCAGTTGAGCCCATTGAATTATAACATGTTTTAGAATTTGATTCCAACCTCTATTTTCCTATTCTTATAGGATGGACCCGGAATAGATAATTATACTATATATAGATAGATGAATATATTAAGTCTTATATTCTGAACCAAAGAATGTAAGACTTAGTATTTGTATTTGTATGGAGCTAGAATAGATCAGAAACCATGTGTAAAACAATGGAGTTTGTGTGTAGCGTCTAACCCTGCGACAATAGCAACAGCAGGTTGGTCAGCAAAAGCAGAAGAAAAATAAGCAGATAGTATGCAGATCCAGGGCCGATGTCTCCTGGCTGGGGGGGCCGCGTTTGGGTGTGTACCCAGAGGGGGGTGGGGGGGGAGGATAAGGGAAGTGGGAGGTAGCCTCAGGGGGCTGCAGCAGGAAGAAGGCATGGAGCCTGGGGAAGAGAGGTGTGTGTGAGTGTGAATGTGGGGAGTGGGGAGTGGGGAGCGGTGGGTGTTAAAGTAGCAGAAAAGCAAAGAAAGTGGGAAAAAAAGGAGATGTAAATAAAAGACAGAGAAACATGTAGCGTGTGGAAGGGTGAGGAGAGAGAACCACCGGGAGTCAGGCATCGCAACCCACCGACCCCATCGTCGTACCCCCCCCCCCCCCCCCCCCCCCCCGCAGAGGAGCTGTGGCCTGGGGGAATGTGTGTGTCTGTGTGTACGTGTGTGTGTGTGTGTGTGTGTGTGTGTGTGTGTGTGTGTGTGTGTGTGTGTGTGTGTGTGTGCACAGCAAGGGGTGACACAATGATTGGAGGAGAACAGTCTAACTGCTCAGCCAGATGCCTGACAGTGTTCTGAAGAGACACAGGCTCACCTTGGAGGACACCTGTCCTTCTGTGTGGGTGTGTGTATGTGTGTAACTGTGCGTATGTATGTGTCTGTGTGTATATATGTGTGTGTATGTCAGGGGGGGGAAGGGTAAGTGTGTAATATATACGTAGATGGCATTGTATAACTGTGTAGGTAGTTATTGTATGAACCGTCTGCACCATTTAATGTGTGTGTTTGCTTGTTTTGTGTGTCTACAAGTGTGTGCGTGTGTGTATATGTGTGTGCACCCCTGTGTGTGTGTGTGTTTAACAGCATGTATTGTATGAACTGTGCTGCAGTGTATTTGTGATGGAGTCATGCTGACCTACACAACCTGTTCATCCTCCTCCATACACCACATGGCTAACTGACATCACTTACTGCATCAAATGGGTTTTTCTCTTCAAATACAGCTGTAAGGCAGGTAAGTAAATAGTTTAATGTAGCAGTTGGGGGAGTTGTGTATACTGTTAGATCAAAGACAAAAGTTTACTTTTTGATGAGATCAATGTTGCTGTCCCTAATTGCCGTTACAGAAGGTGCTCCTAGCGTTTTAGTGTGGGCCTGGTGACATAACACGCACTGCTGTTCATGTTTACAGTGTCCGGAGGAGCTATCTGAATGGTATTCATTTTAGCAATAAAGTCCATTGAAATGTCTTAAGTAAAATGAAGCCACTAAAGGAAGATGAAATTATGTAAACAGTATTCACCACATCATTACCATCACATTCACTATCATTCTTGTAATTTTAGTTTTCCTCAAAAGGTACTTTTTTTTTGTACTGGCTGCCATATTACAGATTATACAAACTATCCGGACTCATCTGTCAGAATGTGCCCCAGCAGTCAAACAACCTTCATACCGCTGTTACTTTGAAATTCCCATTCTTTTTTTGTCTCCTGCTATTCCACGTGCTGCATAGGCTTCAGGTGCCTGTTAGATACAAAATAAAGACAGAGAGGAGAAGGAATGGAGATGTGTGTCTGATGTGAATTTGACCGCTTAGTGGTTTGGAAAGGGCAGACCTGCTTAATGTGTCTCCAGCATTTTGTTTCTAGGGGGGGGGGGGGGGGGGGGGGGGGGGGGGGGGGGGGGGGGGGGGTGGGGGGGGGGGGGGGGGGGGGGGGGGGGGGGCGACACAGCCATCATGTAATCGATTGGGAATACTCATCCCTGCGGCGCGGTAAAATACAGGAATGAGAGAGTGCAATGAAAAGTGTTTTATTCAATTTCAGCTAGCTGGGACCTGCCAAGCTGCTATGTCGGTTGCTTGGCAACTGTGATGCTCAGGAAAAGAAATGCATGTGCATGGGCCTAGATGGCCTCGCTCTCTCTCTCTCTTCTCTCTCTCTCTCTCTCGCTCTCAATGTCTCACTCATGCTATATCGTGCTTGTTCTCTCTCTTACTCTCTAGCTCTCTTTCCAATGCTTATTTGATCTTAAGCATCCTCCACTCATCCTTTCCCTTCCCTACTCCACCCGTTCAACTCCTCCATCTCGAACCTCCATCTCCATTTACTCTGGCTCTACCGTTTTACTCCCTCATCCAACTTCATCTCGTCCCCCCTACCTCCTCCATCCTCCATCACCTTTGTGTTTTCCACTCCTACCTGTCATTTGGTTGCGGCTGGCCCAAAAAACGAAGCATACCTCTCCTCTATTTCTTTCTTCTTCTACTGCCACTAAGCAGCACCTTGCTGGGGGTGCTGTTTCCCCCCCCCCCCCCCCCCCCCCCCCCCCCCCCCCAGCAGACATGGGACACACGGCGATGACAGGCAAGCGAAACAGACAGCCGCGTTGGTGATGCTGGTGGTGCCGGTGGTGCCGGCCAAGGCTGAGTCGCTCCTCAGCAGGTCATAAGTCTGGCGAGAGGAGAGACTTTTTGCGGCAGCTTGACATTTGCCGGCCCGGCGTCTCTGTTTGTCCTTGTTGCCGCCCGCCTGACAAGAAAAACAGCCTTCGCGTGTCAAAACAACACACCACATATTTGTTTCCACCTCCCTCTGTGTGTGTGTGCGTGTGAGTGTGCACGTGTGTGTGTGTGTTAGTGTGTGGTAGTGTGTGCGTGCTTGTTTTAGTGTGCGTGCGTGTTTTAGTGTGTGTGTGTTTTGCGCGTCTGTGTGTGTCCGTGTGCATGTGCATGTATGTGTGCATTTGTGTGTGTGAGAGACAGAGAGGAGAAGGGAAACGTGAAGAAAATAGAAAGTAAGTTCGAGAAGAATGGAGTCGTGTGGAGTTTGTTGTTTCCACCCCAGCGATCTGTATCTAGCGCTGTCTGTATGCTTGTCTATAAAACAACATCTCAAGGTGGATCAATATCAATATGGACTCTAATAGAAATGAGTGCGTGTGTGTGTGTAACAGCAAGAGAGTTGGAAGTGTTGAGGTGTTGGTTTCATAATATTTGACTGAAACATATTTGTAATGTTCAGTCGTAATGAAAGATACCCACACTCACCCACTACTTGCTTGTAGTGGGTGTAAGTTAAAGCTGCAGTATGTTGTGTAGCTAGGGGTGGTGTTCTACAGTCCTGGTAGTGAGGGAGAATAAAGAAGCTACAGTAGTTGGGCGAGAGACCAGTGGTTAGTGGTTAGTCGTGTCTCCCCCTATGGTTTCTCTCCGACACAAACATGAACACAAACACACGCACACGACAATGTGCCCACACACATGCGTGTACAGCAGCAAGTAGCTCTAGACATGCACAGAACAAGACACATTTACTCATGTACACACATAAATACACACTCCCTCACACATATGCACATACACACTTTTTATTTTCTTGTATCCTGGGAGGATGCCTGAAGGAGCTCTGGTGTGTTTAATAGGCCTCCTTTCGTTTGCTCTCCTCTGCTTTTTATAGAAGCTAAGCTTGGTTTTATAAACGCATTATTCATAGAACATTAGGCTTGGCTTTAAAACCCATTCATCACAGGAGATTTCTCTGTGTGGTACATTCGGTATGTTAGGATGCTGTTGTCTTTGTGGTGGTGTGCAGATCACAGCACACGCAATGACTCAACCACACATTACAGTACACACACACACACACACTCACACACACACACACACACACACACACATATATAAATACACACACACATACATGCACACACACACAAACACACACACATAATTATAAACACACACACACACACATATCAATATAAACACGCACACACGTAAATATAAACACACACACACACATATAAATATAAACACACAATGTATATATACATAAACAAACACATACACACAAACATACATACACAAGAACCACACACACACACACACACATGCACACACACACACACACACACACACACCATATAAACATATACATGTAAATGTTAATATACACACATATATATATGTACACAATACATAAAATGCATACATACAAGATATAACTACCACCTCACCGTCTCCATTATTTCTCTCTCTCTCTCTCTCTCTCTCTCTCTCTCTCTCTCTCTCTCTCTCTCTCTCTCTCTCTCTTTCTCTCTGTATCTCTCTCTGTCTCTCTCTGATGTGCACCTGTAGTGACACGACTAATTATACGTTGCCATTAGGCTCCTGGTCCACCCGGTCAAATGTCTGAATCAAGCTCTGGCAGATTCGACCAATCAGTGGGCTGAGTCACAACAAAGCCAAAACGCCGTAGCCGGGAGCTGCAGATAAGCATCACACTGATCCAATCACCTGATCGCTATTCTTTCCTTTCTCTGTCTCCTTTGTCTTTTTTTCTTTATTCCCCTTTACCCAGAGGTGACTTTAGCACGCTTCCTGCTGGGGGAGTAATATACAAATACAAAATAATACATAATAATTACAATACCAATAATAACATGAATGCTAATTATAATTATAATAATTGTAATAATACAAATGGGGTACAATTCATAAAATCAAATAATACATAAATACAATGGTTAACATTTCGTCTTAATCAAACTCAAGGAATCACTAAAGGAACTCTATCCACAGCTTGTAGAGGATTAAGCTGTTACATAACTATCTATTACACTTATTATTATATTATATCATTATATTATATCATTTTATCATAAACATCCTTTTTAAAGGAAACTCAGAGAACTTAATTTTGAAGTGTGGCAGGAAGGAAGTAATGTGTGATATTTAAAGATGATGAAGAAGATGTAAACTTCCCTACTGAAACCAAAAGTGACCAGATGCAAGTATCACCAAGTATCACACTCGGGAAATATACAGCACCATAGATTACCACACACAACCTTGGCTTTATGAGTTCTGCAATTGAAATCCTGCACATCTTCCAGATACAGTGAAGGTGAAGGCTGGCACAGAGGATGTAAATATTTTGTATCGGTCGGATGTGAGATGGGAGACTATAGAGCAGGGAGACCCAGATAGCCAGAGAGCTATCACAAGATAGGCTTATTCAGCCTCAATGAAGATAGTAGAAACAGCAGTCAGTGGAAACCACGTTGTTTTCGCCATCTGAACTAATGCTGTGTTGTGAATTATTGATTGTTTCGCTCTCATCATATCATGCAATATGAATTAGTATTGACTGGGAGGCCTTTGATCGCACTCCGCTGTTTATCCTGGATGGGAAGGAGGCCGCAGGTAGCCCGCGATCAACCAATCAACAAAAGAAAATATAATCAGCCGTCTGGTCAATAGGGACGATTTGAAGCAGCGCCCCCCAATCCCTCCTCCACCTACACCCCCCTCCCCCATGTCACATGTCCCCTCCCATGTGGCTACCACACGTCTTTCAACTCATGCTCAATTAACCTATTAGTTATTTGCCTTCAACCTGGACTTTATAATCTACCACAGCCACACAGCATCCCTCATTCCCTCCAACCATCCCTCTAAGAGGAAGGGAGGAGGGGCCAGAAGGGGAGATAATGATCCCCCTCCCCCCCTCCCCTCCCACCAAGTCATGATCTGCTCACATTGGAAGCAGGAGGAGGTGATGTCGCTATAGGAAATCCATTATAATTGGTAAAGGGAGGACTGAGGCTGGCGCTCTCCCTCTCTGTTTCTCTTTCTCTCTTATACGTTAGCTCTCTTTCTCTCTTTCTCTCTTTCTCTCTTTCTCTCTTTCTCTCTTTCTCTCTTTCTCTCTTTCTCTCTTTCTCTCTTTCTCCTTTCTCTCTTTCTCTCTCTCTCTCGTTCTCTCTTGCTCTCTCTCTCTGTATCTCTGTACCTCTCTGTTGCGTTCTCTCTCTCTCTCTCTCTCTCTCTCTCTCTCTCTCTCTCTCGTCTCTTGTCCTCTCTCTATGTATATATCTCTCCTCTTATGAGTCTATTGGCAGTGATCCATAACAGCAGATGCATGCATCAGTGAGGAGATAAGAAATTAGTTCAGCTAGATGGGCAGATTCATCAATGCATGTGTGTGTGTGTGTGTCTGTGTGTGTCTGTGCATGCATGTGCAAGCCTGTGTGTGTTTGTATATGCATATGTGTGTGCGATATAATAGCAATGTGTGGTAGTATCTGAGAGTAACTGAAAGACTAATTGACTGACTAAGGACGCCATGCCTGTGTGTGTCTGTACATTCATCACTGTTGCCCCCCAACTCTACACACACACACACACACACACACACACACACATCCCCTCTTTGACTGCAACCCAGGATTAATATCCCCATCCAACACATTTTGTGCTGCTCCCAAAAAAGCCAGGCTTATTTTTAGACCCACGTGACGTCACCACGGCAACACTGTCAGCTATGCAAATCAGCATGAAAAACCACCTCATTAAACACTGCTGCCAGATGTTGTGACGCGCACACACACAAGCACTCACAA
>JACYXH010000764.1:122500-127500 GCA_026745465.1 Lota lota
TCCCCCTAATGAGTTCTCTTTGGTAGAATATCTCTGTAACAAACAGGAAACAAGGCATCACCCCGCCCCTTGCAGTTTCTTGTTTCCAGCCAAGGCTCTGGGTCGTCTCCCCCCAGAAGTTCTGCTATGACATAGTAGGACTGCTAGATCCAAGGTGATGGTTAACGTGACACACACACTTTCATGTAATCCTCATGTAAACTGGCCAGTCTTCCTATCCAAGCACCAGTCTCTCTACCTATGACCAGAGTTACACAACACACGACAGGGAGAAGAAAGCAGAAAAACAATTGAATGCGAAAGATATGTATTCAATATGTATGTTGTGGTTTTTTTCTCCAAGAAGTTGGTAAAGGGAAGTACAAGGAACGAATGAAATGTGTGATGATGCTAAGCAACACCTCTATAGTCTCTGAGGTTTCTCACCATATATTCCTCCTGAAACAGCAATAAAAACAACAACACAACAATCACACGTTTAACCACGCCTAGCCACCTGTACCTTTTCTCACCCTGTCACCACAGTTCAGTGCTAAACATCGAGGTCGGGCTAGAGAAAACAGAATATAGACAACATATTTAGTTGTCCGGACATTAGCGGTGGCTTGGGCATATGAGGGCTCACACCAGCAGCTGTCCTCTGTGATTATGTAAATGGTTATGATACTACCAGCACCGGGTCTGTCTGTCTGCTGCAGAGGAAATTTAATTTAATATCTACAGATCCAAAATGGCTGTGCCGAGCTGTGTGTATCCCCCTGAATACAAGTGATGAGGCATTGTTTCGCTTCAATTTGTTCACAGTGGGTAAAGCGCTGTGAAATCAGCCAGTCGGTTAGGATGTAGAGTGTACACTCACACATGGACATGTACACACACGTGGCTAGTTCACACACAGACACACATGCACACACACAAGCACACACACACACACACAAATGGACACAGACAAACACACACACACAAACACACACACATACATGCATGTCATGCACACTTACAAAAACTGTTCACACAATAGTTGATGGTTGATTTCTAGACCCAAATATGAATGTAAGCCAACCAGCTGGTTGTTGTTGTTGTCAGTGTATGTGTGTGTGTGTGTGAGTGTGTGTATGTGTATGTGTTATAATTTATAATTGTAAGATGAGTCGTTATGTGTGTGTCTGTATAATAGTCTGATGTTTCTGTGTGTGTGTGTGTGTGTGTGTTAATGTAAGTGTGTGTGTGTGTGTGTGTGTGTGTGTTAATGTCAGAAATGACCTTGATTTAAAGGTATCTGTATTTTTAGATACCATTATATTAAAGCAATCCAAGTTAGTATAATACATTATTTTTGTGCACATCCATATTGCATTGTGTTTATTATAAACACAAGGGTTAGGGTTATACCTCAACGTGATGGCTAGGTGGTGGAAGACATGATGTCTGACCAGGACCTCTGCAACTATATCCGCTAAGGACGGGGGATAGGAATGCCCTCTAAAGCCCCTCTGAGCTGCAATTTATGTACGACATGTCCCAGACAAATAAAGTTTGAATGAATGAAAGAGGGATCAGTTTGGGGAAGACGGCGGTTGGGTATGCTGCGCCACGCGGCCAGGAGTTAGACTTGAGATCTCGGCCCGGCACGTAAAGGTCAGCTGCTCTGCGCTGTCCTCCCGCCTCCATCTCTCTCTCTCTCTCACTCGCTGTCTCTTACAGCCTCTGAAAAAGGTTAGTAGGCTTAGCTGCTCTTTCTAGAAAGGTCACGACGGAGAGAAGCACAATCCATGGTACTCAATCAGGGATGTTTCAGTTCCCTCTGTGTGTGCGTGTGCTTGTGTTCACATGCATGTGTCTGTGTGTTTGTGTGTGGTGTGTGTGTGTGTGCAGGTGTGTGTGCGTGTGTGTGTGTGTGCATTTCACATAGTTGCTTGTGCATGTGTGCATGTGTGTGTGTGTGCATGTGTGTGTGTCTGTGTGTGTGTGTGGGCATTTCACATAGGCGTGCGCGTGTGTGTGTGCATTTGTGCGCTTTTGCATGTGTGTGTGTGCATGTGTTTGTGTGTGTGTGTGTGTCTCCCCTGGGACAATTGCTATAATACAGTAACCTGTGAAGTGGTGAGAGTATGTTGCTACAAAGAGCACTGTAGGTTTGCCACTTCCAACAGGAAGCCCAGGTGCATTTTGGGAAACGAGCCCGTAGAGACGGATTAACAGCAACCACGCACCATCCCCTCAGGATCTGCTCTGTGCATCAAACACTTTATGTCTAATTATGTATTCATCTCAAGTTATAAAAGCTACTTTGATAAATCAATGGGTTCTTGCCATCCTGGCATCAAAACAATGATAAGTGAGCATTTCTCCTCATGGTGATCAGCAGATAGACTCTTACTTTGCTGGCGGAGACGTCAGAACGAAACTCGCAGCGGCCCCCTGTTTCTGGTTACCGGAATCTAACCTTATGATTAATTCAGCCTTCCTACGTTTTCCTAAAGCTTCCATGTAAAACGATTAGCCGATCGAAACACAGATGATACTTGTGAGTAGGAGGAAAACGCTTGGGTGGAGATGTTGGCAGTATAAATAAGAAAAGAGAGCCAGAGATTTAGTGTGGCGTTATCTGTAAGCTCTGCCGACGCAGGTAGGGGCCTGTCTGGTAATCTTACCGCTTACAATCAGTTCTTAAATGATCTGAAGGCCGTTGCCCTTTAACTGATTTTACGGCGGCTTATACATTACCCAAGTCAGGTTGACTGTCGCATTTCAGGTGAGCATAATTTCATTATGTCATTACCTCATAATGTCATTCGGCGGGAAGTTGTTGACCTGGCTGAGCTGCCAGTCAAAGAGGAGGGCAATGAGAATGACCTCGCTCCCGACCAGAGAGGGTGGGAAGACCGGGAGAATGAGAATGGAGTGGGGTGGGGGGGTGGTGATGGGGATCAAAGCAGATACCTTTGCAACGTCTCACATCGTAGGATGAATGGTGAATACAAAAATGAGAGAGAGAGAGAGAAAGAGAGAGAGAGAGAACAATGATGTCATCCTTCGGGGATCAAATGAAGAATCGCAAGAGAAGAGACAAGGAGACCCAGGGGGGGTCAGACGAATCATATGAATATAGACTACTGCACACACACACACACACACACACACACACACACACACACACAGGCGGGAGAAGAAAAACACACATAACACACACACACATACACGCACGAGAGGGAATAAAAACACAGACACACAGAGAGAAAGTGAGACAGAGAAGAGAAGTGAGGAACTAATTTTAGGAATGGAAATGAGGGAGGTGCGCTGGCTGCGGACCCCAGGAGATACGTTTCAATCAGATCTGTATGGCCGGGGGGGGGGGGGGGGGGGGGGGGGGGGGGGGGATGGTGGATGTAGAGGGCCCCACTCGGCTGGCCAATTAGGATGGGAGGATGCTCTCCACCGTTCTGATATAACCATCACTACGGTCCCATCGGTCCCACCAGAGTCCCCCCGGACATGTAGCACCAGACACTGAGAAAGGTCTCTCTCTCTCTCCTTCTCTCTCTCTCTCTTACTCTTTGCCTCCCTCTCTCTCTCTCTCTCTCTCTCTATTAATCTGTCTCTCTCTCTCTCTCTCTCTTTCTTTCTCTCATTATCTCTCTCTCTCTCCGGCTCTCTCTCTCTCTGAGGCCTAAGAGATAACTACTATTGTAGCTATGTGGAGCTGGTAACAGAGGAGAGGAGCGGAGGAGAAGAGGGGAGGAGATGGGGAGAGAGGAGGAGACGGAGAGAGAGGAGCGAGGCAATGGGAAGAGATGGTAGGAGAGGAGGTGGGGGGACGGGAAAGAAGAGGAGAGGAGTGGGAAACAAGGCAATGGAGAGAGGGGAGGAGGTGGGGGGAGGAGAGGAAAGTGGATTAGAGGAGAAGATAGAGAGGAGCAGACGAGGAGGGGAGAGGAGAGGAGGGGTGTGGAAGAGAGTTTAGAAAGAGGTGTGGAAAAGGAGGTGGGAGAGGGGAGGATGTAACAGGATGGGGAAGACGAGGAGAGGAGTTTGTAAGGAGAGGATAAAAGTGAGGAGGAGGAGAGCAGAGGAAGAAGGCAGAGGAAGGCGAGGGGAAGAGAGGCAAGACCATGATGGGGAGAGGGAATAAGACGAAAGAAGAGAGGGTGGAGGAGTTACAAGAAAAGGAAGAAAAGTTAAGAGAAGCGATGGGGAAATGGACAAAAAGCAAGAGGAAGATAAAAGAAGACAGTGTCAGAGAGAATGATATGTGTTTGATGTTCCAGTTGCCACAGAGGATTCTGTGATATGTGTGGAGAAGCCGTGGGATACCTATACTCCTTCTTTGTCTGGGGAAGGTGAATCAGTAAAAGTGCTGCGATGCATTGTTTTGCATCCGAACGGGAAATATCCAATGCACTTGAGTGCATTTGAAAGCCTGCGAGTTTAGTTTTATTTCTCTGTAAATGCAAGGAATTTAGTCATTTACAAAAAAAAAGCCCCAGAATGGTTTCATACTAAATGACAATGTGTGTTAATGGTGGCGGGTATACTGGTTGGGCGGGCGTACTTGCCAGAAGCACAAGTGGCACGATCCACATGATCATTCAAATAATGTCTAATGCCTATTTCCTTGGGTCAGGAAGAAGGATTTCTTTTTAAATTCTCCCAGTTCCAAAGTTCACGTCACAAAGCTGAGCGTGGCCCGAGGGCTTCCAATTTCGCGGTGACATTTTAGCGTGTGACACGCGGTACCGCCACCGCTGCAACTGATTGGGAACCGAATCTGAATTCATGCAATAAAGCTTTGTCATTGTCCCGTGCCGCGATTGGCTCGTGAACACCAATCAGTGAGAGCCGGAGGTTTCTTGTGGTGTTAGTTGTTGTGTCGTTTGTTCACTGTGGAGATGTATTATATACAAATATGGGAGGAGTTTGCATGAACCCTCACCATAAGAGAAAGAAAGAGAGAAAAGTAAAGTAAAATAAGAGATTTAAATAGAAGATGTAATAAAGAG
>JACYXH010000764.1:130000-147500 GCA_026745465.1 Lota lota
CCTCCAGTGGTCAAACCCGGCACAGCAGACTCTCTTCTTCGGCGACAAAAAGGGTGAGTAGGAGAACTAGAAAGCAGCCTCAGCCCTCCGACAAACAAAGAAAACGCTGACTTATATCAGCTGAGAGATGGATGTCCAAAATAATTCCTCCCATCAAAAAATAACACCTAAATAGATTTACATTGTAAGAGAAGAACAAAGGGCAGTTACAGATCTCCATAATCAGTCCATAGATATTGTATAACTATGGACTATAAAGGGAAATGAAAGGCTGAAAATGTCTGTTATGGCCTTGCAGGTGGTAGTTAAAGTGCCGCCCTCTGCCGCCTTCAGCAGCTGGTTCATATATCTTAGTTTATTACCCTTTGACTTGCCCATTAACACTGCTGCCCTGCACTTGGCCCCCACTGCCCAACTCTGGCTCTCACTTTGGTGGTCTCTGTATGTGTGATGCAGACCATCCTTATCGTACTACTACATTTACCATTTAGTCATCGAGCAGATGCTAAGTTGTATCCAAACGATTCAGATGCGTATCATTAATGGGCAGGTAGAGGGTATATAGGCATGTTGTGCAAGGATGCTGCCTACAGGTTAAACTACATTGGGGATCGAACCTTTCAGATGGAAGTCAATCCTCTACTGTACTTTTCTGGCACCCAATCTCAGCTCTCATCAGCTATTCTGCTGTTATTGAAGTTTTTCCTGGTTTTCTATGTCTCGGAATTTAGTTTGTTTAAGGATTTTAGACAATACAAAAATCAATGCCTCTTCATTTACAAGATAATTATTACAAGAATAGCTTAGCATGGCTGCTCAAAAATAACGATTTGTATGCAGTTTTCTTTATGCGGTGGTTCTGAATATGCTTCTCAGGTGAAATGTATTTTTCTGTGTGTAATATTGTACCCACACACACACACACACACACACACACACACACACACACACATACACACACGTACCACCACTACACACACTCTCACTATGTTTTTTGTTGTCTAATCAGCAAAGGGGTTTAGGGCAGACCTTTGGCTCCTACAGCTGGGTTTGGGCTCCATAAAGACGATTCATGGCTCTTATTTCACCCTGCTCCTCTCTCAGTTGTATTAGTGGAGTGTAATGGAGTATGAATCACACTTTCTTGTGAGTGTCTGGATTAAGCACATCTGGGATTTACACACTCTTCCCTCTATTTTTATAGCGCCCTATGTGTATTTGTTCATTAGTATACGGCTGTCGTGTTTGTTGGTGCGTGTGTTTGTGTGTGTGTCTGTGCGTGTGTGAATACATGTGCGTGTGTGTGTGTTTGTGTATATGTGTGTGTGTGTGTGTGTGATGTGTATATATTTCTGGTTTGTTTCACGTGTGTGTGTGTGTGTGTGTGTGTGTGTGTGTGAATGCATGTGCTGTGCATCTATGTAAGCCAGCATGTGGGAGACAGAGATGGAGCAAGATGGAAGGAGAGCGAAGACGAGAGAGGGAGGGAGCCTCTCTGCCATCCACATGTACCACATGTGTCTCTCTGCACATATTGTGTTTTTTCTTTGAAAACACGGCACTCATCTGAGTCTATCCAGAGTCTTTCTCCGCCTGCCCACGTACCTCTCAGAGGCCGGCGCTGGAATCAGGTGGAATCTGATTGAACGGTGGCTGCTCTGCGGGGAGCTCCGTATCGCGGCTGCAGTCTGCGGACCTTGGGGTGTGTTTGGAGGAATCTCTGGCGCATGGCCCGAAATTGGAAAATGAAACAGCAGCCGAGGACTGTGGTATTATTCTCATGTCTCAAAAAGAGCAAGGCGAGCCTGTTCCGAGTGTCTTTGAGTTTAGACACGGGGTGTGCATGTGTGTGTGTGTGTGTGTTGTGTGTTTGTGCATGTGCTTGGTTGTGGGTGTGGGTGTGTATGTGTGTGTGTCTGTGTGTGTATGTGTGTGTGTGTGTCTGTGTGTGTCTGTGTGTGTGTGTGTGTTTGTGTGTGTGTTTGTGTGTGTGTGTGTGTGTGTGTGTGTGTGTTGGGGGGGCTGTATCTGGTGTGGGTGTCCCACACCAATCTATTCCTTTGTGTATATGTCAACTAACATTTGCCTACGTTAGTATACATATGTGCTTGCATGTGTGTATTTATGCACAACAGGGACATCATTGAGTGGGAATGTGACAGGTGTAAATGTGCGTGCTGATGGCAGCATTCAGGCATTGAGTGTTTCCCAAGGATCACTTAGGAGGAGGAGGAGGAGGAGGAGGAGGAGGAAATCTGCCTCTGATTCTGGCACTCGTAGAGCTCTTGTCAGGTCGATTAATCTATGTTGGGGAAGAGATAGCACTGCCACATATGTCATCTATAAAACTAAACCTAAGTTCCCAATAACTGACTGGATTTGAGTTAATGTATGCATGTCCTCCATGGAAGTCATCGTGTGTAAACTATCTTTAAAAAAAAGCTCCAACATCTGGTACTTCCAGATGCCCTGTGGGTTTTGCATGGCTGCTATGGTCCAGAATGCAGTAGCAGTAATACAGGGATCATATGGGTTTTTGAGGAACAGTTGTATCTGTACTATGGCTCAGCGTGATTTTAGAGGGGTGTTGATAATAACATCTTAGCGAGCCAATAGAGCTGCATGGATCCGGACTGGTGCTGCATTTTGCAGCTTTTGGAAGCATTACATAATTCAGACCTCACCATCTTCAAGACAGGCTGTTGCAGCAGAGGTTTCATTTATGATGTCACCTTATACACAAAAACCTGGGTGTCAGCAGTGTCACAGTCAAAGGCAGCCCGCGTCCACTGACAATCTAGTGGAGATGGAGCATTAAAAACAAAATGAGACGTGTTAACAGACAGGTGTGAAGGAACGTGAAGACGTCCAGGGTAACAGTGAGCATCTATGAGCACCAGCCCCTAGGCAGAGAGATCAGCTGCAGACCGGGGGACACAGAGCCTAGGCCGGAAACCAGAAACTCCAATCGAAATAGTTACACCGTGTTTCCTTTTTCGTGATGGAGACATTCTGCTGATGAAAACTAATTTGAGCTAGTGGATGATGATTTCAGAACGGGATTTTAATAAGTGTATTTCTACAGTGGCCAGTCTACACGTGTTGATTTGACACCTTTACAGATACTTTTCTACAGTTTACTTATGCTGGCCGAGTGTGTATTCGCCAATGACACGCTTACAGATACCCGCCTCCAGCAACATGATTGGTTCAAACAAATATGAAGCAACGTTCCGTTCACCCAGATTAAATTATTTGCAGGCAGTAAAATGTGAGGCGCACTGCATTGCCTTTTTCTGGACACCTAGAAAACATCAGAGCAGGGTGCTGCACCTTTTACTGCTGCAAAGCAAGCATGGAAATCGACATTTAAATCTATAATAAAAGAGTTGAACATTTTTCAACTTGGTGTGTCCAGGGCGTTCCGCAGAAAACTCAAAGTCACTCACGGAAGAAAAATGTGACGCACTCAGCAGCACGCTAAAGCAGCGTACAAATTACTTGGTCCCCCGTGGGGGTTTATACACGTTAGGTATAATCGGGGCCTATGACGGCATGCTCAGATTCTGGCCCCCAAAAGGTGATGAGGAATCACTGAGGAAATGTGGTGGTTGTTCATTTGTGACTCCGACCTGTCTCAGCGCTGTGGACTCTGAGGGGAGCCAGACCAGAATAGTCGGTTTTCACGGCCGACACGGTCATGAAACCAATGTCCAAACACTTTCTCCGACAAGTGTGCATTCTGGCTCGCACCAGCGGTGGGCGAATGGAGGAGAGGGCCGATGACAGCCACCTTGAGGAAAGATGGAAAACCACCGGTTCCAGGCATGATTGACACCTTATATAATGAAGGGGCTGCAAATGTGAAAATAACGACTGGGTTGGTTTCATTTTTGTGATGATTTTCCTTTTTTCAATGTCACCCTGGTCGACAGCGGTGTAACAAAGGAAAGAGTGTGGCTCTGCGTTTTCTGAGCGGAGAAGAATTAGCCTAAGGAGATGAAAGGGGGATGCAGACTTCAGAAGCAGATGTACTACAACTCTGGAAAAAGCATGTGAAGTTTTTTTTAACAAACTTCTCTCCGTTCAAAGGACTCGGCTAGCAAAACCAAAGGCGAGATGGAGTGGTTTGTGTCAGGGCTTCTGCACTCTGTAACAGTCAGAGATGACACTTACAGAGTCAGTTCTCTATGTTTCAGTGGCAATAACACTGATTTAAAAGCCTTGGCATTAGTATTAAATTAACAACCAGAGAGCTATCATTTGTCAACATTTTTCCTGACATTGTGTGACTGACTGACCCAGACCTTTCATTTACTCTATTTGTTATAATTCTTTTTGTAACATGGTTGCTTGCATTCCTACCATTTTTTATTTTATGTTTTATTCCTTGCATACATGGTTTTAATTCATTTGACCAGACATTTATTTTCAAGTGCTTGTATTAAAAAGAGCTATGCAAGGTATATGAGGTGAGATATAAATTAAGTAATAATTATTACCTAGTGGCCTTAGCTGATGAAAAGCTCCATGGTTTGCTTTGAGCTGATGTGAAGGACCATTCTGGTTGGTTTCTTAGAAAATTTATAATCCAATCACTCAAATGCATTAAAGTTCTTGAGTGCTTTGCTACTGGAAACGTACAATTCCAATGATGTGTCTTGATATTTTATTGAAATTCAGGATTTTCAAGATTACAGTCTGATATTGGAGGATGTTCACACTCAAGAAATTTGAAAGGCCACCATTTTCTTGGAAAATAAGAGTTTCAGTGTTAAAAGAAACCCACAGAAATATAACGTAATAGTTAATACTCATCGACTTTGGGTGGAATAAGCACAGTTTTGAAGCCGACTCTTGCAATACTTCGATTTTCTCCATGTCCTGTGTCTGCGTGCTTTTGCTTTATTGTATCTGTGAGGAGGCTCACCACTTCCAAGACGTGGAGTTGGATTAAAGAGACATGTTGGATCTCCGAGGCGTCCCCATACAAGAGTTGTTAGAATTTCAAGTAAAGGCCTCTGTCCCTGACGTCTCCGCTTCTGTCCTGTTTATGTCAGTGAGGAACCGACGCATTGCTCTGAAAGCCATAGCAAGATGAGCTATGGGGCCGGAGGGATTTTCTCTTTTATACGAAAATTAAAGTATAGTGATATATATTTTTTCTTTTTAGAATTTGCCCTTTATGTTTAATATAATTCTGCTCATGTTAATGACTCTTATTTGTGTGCAATTGAGCAATTTCTGAGCAATCTTTGCAATGAAGCATATTTACAATTTATTCTGTTTTCCTTAAGCCGAGCATATGGTTAATTAGTTTCTAGGCTGGATTCAAAGCTTCTATATAGCGGGCTCTGTACATGTGAATGAGTACAGTCAGGGAAAGGAATGTAAACCAGTGATTCATATTGGTAATACACTTGTCTCTGTATATCTCTCCATGTATCACTTGTGTCCTTCTTCCTATCCATCCCTTGAGAGAGCGAGAGAGAGACAGAGAGAGAGAGCGGAAGAAATAACGTATCATATGCAAAATGATTCAGTCACAAATATTTGTACAACCAGCCTCACTGAACCACCAATTGTAGGCTCATTCATGTCAGAATAACTAAGAATATGATCACAGTGAAATACTTCCAAACACAAACTCTTTAAAATAAAAATGCATTATGTGTTATCAAAAAGACCATTCAAACAAGAACAATTTGAAAGCAAATCAGAAAACTAATTAAATATCCCTCATTGCCAGTTATTTTCATTATTGTCATTATTTCATTACACCACAGGTAGGACACAAACAAATCAAACAGGGCTGCCAATTTGGCAGAGCAAGCTTGTGTGTAAACAGAGGTAATAATGACATCGCCACGCATCCATTGGCTGAGCTGCAAACCTCGCTCTACGCCACTAATTTGGCACACAGAAGCACAGGCGGAATGAACAACAACTGACACATTTCGATTTTAGGCTGCAGTTTACATGTTTATAAGACTTGTATGTCGAGAAGAGTGCAGGGAGGTGGCTAGTGGTATTGGGTGATCGACTGTCAGCCAAAAGGTAATAGGTTAGATCCCCAGTCCACCTGTAGGCTTCCTTGAGCAAAATGCCCTATCCCTTACCTGTGCTTCGATGTGGCTCAGTGTAGGTTGTTTGGGATAGGAGATAGAGTGAGAGAGAACGAGAGAGAGAGGGAGGACGGGTGTCACCCACACAGACTTGCACACTGATGAAAAGGCGTTCTCTGCTAACACTGTTCCATGTGGGAATATCCGAATCTGTTCCACCATCATGAGTTGTGTCATGGACCAAGAGGAAAAGGGCAACTGGTCATTTCGTGGGTCTGCAGATTGCTTAATATAAAACTTTTCAAGCGCTTAGATGTCAAATACTAAGCTATCAGATTCAATTTATCACACAAACACACACAAACTCATATGTATATCTATGTGTGTGAATGTGCATATATGTGTGTGTATTTGTGTGTTTGTGTGTGTGTGTGTGTGTGTGTGTGTGTGTGCGCAGGTTTGTGCATGGGTATGTTTTTGTGTGCGAGTGCTTGCATGCTTGCATGTGTTGAATTTGTGTGTTGTGTGACGTGTGTGTTTGTGTGTGTGTGTGTGTGTGTGTGTGTGTGTGTTTGTGTGTGTGTATGTGTGTGTGTATGTGTGTGGAGCGTCAAAACCTCCCACGTATGCAGTGTGCAGTGTGATGAAAGCTTTGAAGCAGCTTGTGCCTCGGCAATTTACGGCAACGACCGCTTTTAAAAGTTTTCTAAAGTAAATATCAGAACGTAACGCCTGACAGACAATTACACAGATAGCAAAACTTTATTTTTCCTCACCCCAAAAACTAAATCAGAGTGGACGTAGTTCAACTTTGAAAACTTCTCGCGCCTGGCAAAACACAGCCGCTGTGAAACACTGTCTTATATTATCCAGGAGATTGGCGCGGCAACAAATCTAAACTGTAAATCTCCCCAGATCCCTAACAAGTCCCTTCTCCCAGTGACAAGAGCCATAAAACAATATGGGGGGGTGGAGGGGTGGAGGGCTGGGTGGGTGCTGGGCAGGGGGGGTGGGGGCTGGCGGGGGATGGAATGGGAGCCGTGGTGAGATAAAGGAGCAGAGTTAAGGGACCATTTTATGAGCGGGCGTGAGGTGGAGGGGGCCTCAGATTTGGTGATCACCTTGGGAGGACCAAAGGCAATACTTTCTCTGTGGTGACCTTGAGGGGCCCGTCACTGTTGTGGTCCCTGTGTGCTGTGTTAGCTTACGTGCCGTATAAATGGCTTTTACATCTGCTCGCAGGTTATTTATTTCTGGCCATTATGTATTTATGTCTGATGAATATATTTCATGGCAGAGGTGTTTTCGAAAAGAAAAAACACTTGGACATTGCTGTTGTAATGTTGGTTTGGAGTAGCAGGCTGCTGCACAGATGTCTTCCGATAAACAGAAGGTGGGAGCACTTGTATTTTGCTTGTGTATATATAAGGGTTAGTTATAAATAAATATATAATATGTAAATATATTTTAATATTTGAAGCTCAGAACAAGCAAAGCAGACAATAAATATTTCAGGCAGGCAGCTACACATTTCAGTGCCGTAGGACAGATTTTGTAAGTTTAACCAAACACTATCCTGAAAAAAATGGGGTTGTGTTTTCCCTATGTTGTTTTATTCCCTTGGTGTTCATTACATAGCGCTATAAATAAACAAACACACAAATGAACAAATAAACAAGTCATTGAGTATTCCTGGAATAGCCTGCCAATGTTTTTTGTGCCTTGTGAAGGACAGAACGTGTGGAGCCAGGCAGCTTGTTCCCCCTTCAAGGAAACAGCATCGAATGCAATCCAGCAGGCAGGGATTAAAAAGCTTTAATACAAAATACACCTATAGAAAGCTACAACCTGCAATCCGCCAAGGCCAACACTAGCCAACAGAAAAGAATATACATCACTTCCAAAAACAAGTCTCTGAGAGGTGAGAAAGGTAATGGCGCTGGATAATTACTCGACCCAACAAATGCATGCATGCATACCTGCGGAAATACACACACGCATGCATGCGCACGTGTGTGTGTGTGTGTGTGTGTGTGAGTGTGTGGAGGGCCCAGATGGGCTGTTGACAGGGAAGTGGGAGCAGAAATCCCATCCACAGCCAGTTAAATGTACATTCACAAATTTGCACTTTTCTCATTATAAAACTGTGTCACATGAATGAACAAACACCTGCCAGGGCTCCAAATCAGCACACGCGCACACACACACACACACACACACACACACACTCCCCGACACAGATCCATACCAACACATACACTCCCATGACACACTCACACACACACACACACACACACTCCCCGACACAGATCCATACCAACACATACACTCCCATGACACACTCACACACACACACACACACACACACACACACACACACACACACACACACACTCACAAATCCGGGAGGGGGGGGGGGGGGGGGTCTCAATACTAACACACACACTCACAAAAACACTAACACACATACACACACGTACACTTGACATATCCATACCAAAATATACACACACACAAGACATATCCAGGAAGGAAAGGAGATGAGGGCTACACACACTCCCACGACAAATCCAGGGAGATGGGGGGTGGGGCGAGGGGGGGGGGGGGGGTGTATGGGGGTGGGGGGCAGAAGACAGGATTGTACAATAATAGGCAGGGCAGGATATAGAAGAGGAGAAAGCAGGAAGGGAGGAAGGGTGGGTGGGAGGATGTGCAAACGCACCAACAATGGTGTTCGCTCTCCGTTTCAATTATGTTTCAAATGCACACAAACACACAGACACAGATCCACACACACATCTACACAAACACATATATAGGCCCTGAACTCATTGAAGCACACAACTTGAAAGGTAAATCATTTCTGAGCCTTGGAAATCAAAAGGGCTTTTTCTGAGAAGACGTTCAGTGCTGAAACGGTGACACCGTCATCGATCGGCACGAATGGTTTCTGATGCAGAGATCACAGCAGTGCATTAGAAGCTCCTTTATAATGCACTTTAGTGAACATTTCCTAGGAAGCTAAATACAACCTAAGTGGAATTTCAAGACACAAAGCAGACAGTAAAGAAGGAATGGAATATAACTTGCAATGGCCTGCCATTGTACAATGCTAGCTTACTGCTAACTTATTATATTTGCAATAGTTTTTATTTTTACTTCTTTCAAATTATCCATCCTATATATAGACCTTAACATGTACATTGTGTATTTCACACTAATGAACAATAGCAAAACCTTTCTATGCATAACACACAGGCATACAAGCCATGACACTTATATGATAATTAATTAATCCATCCATCCTCATATTTCATTATGTATCATGTTCTATCTGGTGTAGTCAGTCAGGTTAGGTAGGATAGTGGTGCTTGTAGATATATAACAAGCACCACTAGTTAGTTTATTACATTTTATATTTTATTTTAGGTCGTTTAAGACCCCCGTGCTTCTCTACTGGGCCTCCATAGGGCAAAAGGCTCTCTGGCCTTTTTCTTGAAATACCACCTTTAAGGTTTTCTCATAGACTTAGCATCCATGACCTCACCCAATGGTTTTCACACGCCCGTTTTGCAGCCGTAGAATTGATCCATATTTGGTACATTGAGGGCAAGAATTAACTGGCCGCCTTTCAGTAGTCTATGGCCAAACCTCGTTAATATGTAATCCTTAATAACCTTTTTATGAAATACAAATGTCAAGTGAATGGATAAAAAAACAAAGGATAAAAATAAAGATTGGCTTTGTATTAAGATAATGAAACATTTGTCCTGTTGACTTAAACTGGTGTGAGTTCCTTTTTGCATTCATCCACCGCAAACCTCCTATAGGTCGTATAGGAACCTCATGTTAGTCACTTCCACCACGGCTTCGCAAACAGGCGGTTAATGCTACCGCTTAGGCTAGCCGCAAACCTTGAGCACATTCCTGGGGGCTTGATATAACTTGTGTTTGATTGCTGTTAAAAACTCCATGAAACACAGCTCCCTGGCGGTGCCTTTCTAATTATTTAGCTGCCTTGGCCTCCCACTTGTCAACTCAAGCCAACTTTATTTACATAGCTCTTTATCACAATTACCATCCCCAAGGGCTTCTCGAAGGCCTTGCTAGTCTTGTTGAACTGCTTTTCTCCTTAAGCCCCCCCTGTGGCAGCCATGACTTGTGAACACAGAGCTACAGAGTCAGGATCAACTACTGTGGTGCAGAGACTCTCTCTGTGGCTCCCTTTAAAGTGATATCACACATATTCTGTACTACTTGAACAACAATGTCACACTCGCACGCGCACACAATTGTGCGTACACACTCACAGACAAACACACACACACACACACATATGCTCACATTAAAGATGAGTACATATACACAGATGCACACACACACACACACACACATTCACACACACATGCTCACATTAATACATAATTAGATGAAGTGGTCCATCCGGACTGACTTTGATGGAGAGAGATGTGCAAGATCTGGGCTTGGTAGCCTTGGATCATCGTATTAGAATGATTTGGTTGATGGGTGGCGCAGCAGGGAAAGAGAAGGCTTCAAGGAAACACTTGTCAGGGCCAAGGTCACAGAAACACAATGAATAGGAGGTCTAAGCAGATATTTCAAATGTCCTACAGTCATTTTTCATGTTATCCACCATAAACACCTTTGATGAGGGGGCTTTTCAGGAGTTAGAGAATGCTGATTTCTAACTCTTTGTGTATTATAATGCACAATATATCGCCTTATGTATCTATTGATTACCTGGGGTTAATTAATCAGGCCCCTGCCGATCAATGTAATACTCTGACTTTTAATCAAAGTGTGCTAATTAGTTATTTATTTACATTTCAGTAATTTCCAAATATCCCATATGCCAACATTCCCCAAAATGTATCCTGAAATTGTAATCTGTATTTGCACAGCCTCCCATTGTTATTACTCTTGATGGTGCGTCGAATTGCATGAATTGCAATAAGAAACACCCTCTTCTCTCTCTCTCTCTCTCTCTCTCTCTCTCTCTCTCTCTCTCTCTCTCTCTCTCTCTCTCTCTCTCTCTCTTTCTCTCTGTCTTGCAGCTTTACGGGACAACCGGATCGAGCTGGTCCAGTCGACAACTGCGGAGCTGACTATCAGCCTGAGTGACGTCACGCTGGCCGATGAGGGCATGTACACGTGCTCTCTGTTCACCATGCCCGTGCGGATCGCCAAGGCCTACCTCACCGTCCTGGGTAAGGACACGCCCACCACGCTCGCCACTGCCCCGTCACATCACAGAAATCACCATGCGCGTTCAGGTTTTCATTTTGTCAAACATGGGCTCGACAGGCAGACCTAATGTCTGTAGACAGACTAATGTTTGAGGCATCATCTGCATGCTAGTTTCTGTTCGGAGACTAATATAATTTGATAAACAACGGTTGAGTGTGTAAATGTATGCGGCAATTTTAACAGGAATGATGGGTTTATACGGTAATAACAGAGAAGAAACTAAAGGTATCGATGTGTGGATATTATGCCTAAAAACATTTGAGTAGCATAAGAGAAAACAGTATTGGCTTTTATAGTCAGATTGTATAATTATCTTAGAAGGAGTAATGGGACTTGCGGATTCTCCCGGGGGTGTTTACGGCTCTGAAGAGCATCCAATAAAGTATGTTTTCCTCCTTTAAACCAATCTGTGCTAAAAATGCTGTTGTGCACTTGGTCCATCAGCTCTACTTCCATTCTCACGTAAGCATGGGACTGTCAACAATGAGGTACCCAGAGGAAGAGACTGGATCGTGGGAGTAGCCACTGGATCTACAGTGGATCATCCAGTTACTATGCAATTCTTCGCCCGTTCCCCGCAGAGGCTGGCGCAATCTGCAGTGGTTTAGCCGATGTGCTCCGAGATTGAGGCGGACATGACATATAAATACAGTCCGTAGTGTTAATGGCATCAGGCTATCCGATCAATATTCATCAATTGCATTATAGTCCTTTAGTAGATGCTTTTATCCGGCTTTTATCCTTTTATTTTTTTCATCCCCATCAATCGTCATTAAAGCGCAGGTAGGGGGTGTGGGGGAATCTTGCTCACGGATGCCTAGAGGTAGACTGTAGACATTGGGGTTTTGAACCCAGAAGCTTTCAACTGGGTGTCAAAAGGCCCAAACCAAGAGATCACCCTGCTAAATGTTTGCCTGAGTTAGTGCAAGCAGTCTGGGCTGGTATTTATTGTACCAATATTAGCCCAGGTTGTTGTTGAGGAAGATAGGTTTAATTCAGCTCATTGTGTCCCAACTTCTTTGCCTTGCCTCCCAAAAGTGATGTTGTGCCTGTCTGCTTATTGCTAAACTGCAGACAGTATTTTCTCATCCCTGCCAACAGGCCTGTTATATTGTGCTGATTATTTCACTGATGTTAATGGATGCACTGGGCTTGGCGGCGCCCTTAGCCGAATGTCTGCATCAACAAACACACGAGAGTGTTAGAATAGAAGCTCAATAGAAAGAGCTCAATGAAGTGAGAATATTCTCTGATTAATATTCCACATGCATACACTAGTGAAACAACATAACATTTCACTAGTATTATATTTTCCACAATTGACACAGAGCATTCCAGACCCAACTTTTAAACTGTCATCCACCTAGCACAACAACCCAACTAGTTTACCCTTCAAACATCTAGACAGGAAATGCATTTATGCATATAGGCCTTTATGCATATCAACTTGCATAACAGCCGCTGATTGACCAACCAAACCTAATGTGTACACAGTATCACAATATAAAGACAAATAAAAACTATACTGAAAACCATGCTTAGCAAAAGGGCTATGAGTGCACCCCATGGCGTTGTGCCATTCCATGTCCCGATGGCGTAAGCATTCAATGTCAATGTCGACCTATACATCGGCACGTTTGCTTGTGCAGGTAAATGCAGTTTTGACAATGAAGAACCAATCATTCCAGATATTTTCTGTCCAAGGGACACAACAAGGGATTCAACACATGGGACCGGCGTTGTAAATGGTTAACCAGCCTGCCATCAAACCATATGCTGGAGTAATATCGACCAGGCGGGTCATTGTGTTAGGGCTTCAATCCCTTGGTGTCCTGGGACTGTTGCTCTGCAGTGCTGGCAAGATGGCATGAGGCAGTGACTTGGCAGGAAAACAGATTGATTCCCAGCTCATATGGTGAAGATATTTCCGCTGTCACTTTACTGTTCTCATGGGACTACGTATGGAAATGAAAATGAGTGTCACACCCGCCCAAGGGCAGGTACGCCCAACGCAGATGATGTGATGTGCAGTATGATGGATTAATAGACTCCCACATACGTGCTACACAGCAGAACCCCACATTCTACAGCACCACACATTTTATTCCAATATTGCATTTTGAAATATTTCCATACGCCACCTCACAGCATGTTTTTATCAATCTATGTTGGAACAGGAACTCTGGTAGGCTGTTGGCGGTTGCTGTACCTTATCTGACTATAATGTGTGTTCACGAGATCTGTCTTTTTTTGCATACAGTAGATAGTGGTAGGATTAACATATGGTAGATACCGGTAGACTGGTATATGTACTCAAAGAGAGGATATTTAGGATTCTGTGCGATGGCTTGTTTAGGGCGAGCTCGAGGAAGACAAGGTCGTTTCTGTTGATCGATAGACCTCTCAAGCAGACAGACATGGACACACTGATTGCTTATTTCTATTGAATAGGTGCACACACACTGTACATTTAAAAGACTCATTATAAGAATTGACATCTCATGCACCATTCAGTGGCTTTCCCATGGGGCACAGTTGTACCAAACGTACACACACACACACACACACACACACACACACATTAAAATGGTAAATGATATCTAAAATATGTATCTATTTTCTTTCAAGTATTAATATTGGTAAAAGTATATATATATATGTAATCTCATCTCTCTCGTCATGTTATTTCCCTCCTCTCCTCTAGGGGTGCCAGAGAAGCCAGAGATTGACGGCTTTATAAAGCCGGCCCTAGAAGGAGACAAGATCACGCTGACCTGCATCACCCAGGGCAGCAAGCCTGCAGCTGACCTGCGTTGGTTCCGGAATGAAAAGGAGATCAAGGGTTAGTCCAGCCACTCCCTTTCTCTACCTGCCACCTGTGTGTGTGTCCCCCTACTTGTCCCACCTTACCCATTTCACCTTATCACCTTACCCTACCTTTCCTACCTTACTATACACTACCCTACCCTAGCTTACCCTACATTATGCCACGGCATTGTTAAATACCTGATCCTGATTGGTAATAACGTTCCATGGGTGTGCATTCTTTTTCAATAACGGGACACAGAATAATTATGCTACAAATCCACATTAACACCAACGGTTGAATAAAACCAGATGTTTATTTAACAACGCACTGTAAATATGCTCAAAGCGTGGCAGATGAAAAAAAAATGTCAGCTGATTAAGTAGATAAAAAAACAATAACATTATAGATGAATTTGACTCGTGTTAATTATTGTTGGTAACTGGAGTGTAAGCGGAATAAACCACTCCGGGCTGTCCCGTTATTAGAAAATAATGAGCGACAGGGGTGGTTATGTGACCAAGGCAAAGTCGAGGTTGCTAATCACCCTGTTGTGGTTTGTTCCTTACATTCCCATCCTACCTAACCTAACCTTACCTCACATTAACCTACCCCACCATACTTACTTTACATTAGCTTTCCTACCTTACTTTACCTTACTTTAAATTTAATTGGGAATATATCCTCCAGCCATGGTATAACACAGTAACTGCCTCACTTCTGGATCCCGGCAGTAATTGCTGTGAATATAGAGATGGAGATGACAATTAAATAGACAGAGATGGAGGAGAGAATAGTGGTAAAATGTCTAGAAACAACCAGAGCAACAATTATGGTGGACCAGTTTTAAAAGGAGAAAAAGGTTTGATTACTATTCGATTTTACTAAGGTTTCAAAATGTGCAGTATCGTGCAATCTGCTAACATCTTACAAGAAAGAGGATGTAAAGGCTGACATGTTAGACGTCTGAATGTATATTCTGGGGTTGGCAAGCTGATCTGTATTGTTCTCTACATCCTCTACACATGCTGTAGTGCAGAGACTCAGTCTGGATAGCTCGCCATTGATTTGTCATCCCAAGAATTTAAATCGCAATATACGGTAATGACTGTGCAAACCGCCTACTAGCATAACGCAGTGTACATTATGGAAGACAGACATTGGAACGACTTAACAACCACACTCTAGGGAGACGGTTATTCGTCTTGTTTTAATGTGTCGTCATTTGGTCGTGAGTGAATAGGGTCGATAAAGCTTTTAAAGCCAAATGTCGGATTAGGGAGCCATTGTCGGATACTATTGGACTTCTCTAGAGTTTCCAGCAACAGAGTGTGCGTTGGAGCCAAATAGACCCAGATCCTCTGAACCAAATCCCTGCTGAAGTGGCCCGCGTAACCCGGGTTAAGCCCATACCGTTCAGCCTCGCATCGAATGTCTGCTTCCAAGGTCACGATAAGACAAGACAAGCAGATAAACACAAATCAATACTGGTTTTCCCACCACAGTCTTAGCCATCCTAAGCTGTTATATAATTGTTTTGTTTCTTGTTTTGTTTTGTGGTGCTTTTTGTCCCGTGAATCACCACGTACGATTAGAACTGTGATGGTGAAAGAGATTTAGTTTTTCTCCAGTTCTAAACCATCAAATTCCTCCTTACATTTTTGTATTGTGTACTTACTATTATTATTATTACAATGATATTTAATACAATAGTTAGTTCCGACCAAGTTATTTGATTGGACAAGTGGCATAATATGATTGCTGATATAGAGTATAACAGCACTGGGACTTTTAACCATACATGTATCACTCCACTTTACAGTGTTTCTAATAACCGTTAATTACATTAATGATCGGAAGCTATTAACTCATCAAAATCACACATGCCACCTAGAGGACTGTCAACAGACTATTGTTTCACTGGTTGCACAATAAATGGAAACATACAGATACATTTACATGGTACAAAGTTACTGGCCTGTGGAAACCTGTACAGCAACACAATGTAGCAAGCTAGTGTGCAGGAAAATATTTATTTGATGCTTGGCAACAGTCCAGTAATAGTCCAGTTGCAGAACTATTTGTGTTGGCGGAGCCAAACAAATGATTAAATAAACAAACCATAATCTGTTGTCGATTATTACTGTTAACTAATAAATGCAGCTTGTAGAACTGTTATAGAAAAGCAATTTCACACTCGAGGTCATGCTGTTATACATCAGCACTCCCTCTCGTGTGATATTGCTTAAATATATATTATTAATATTATTATTCACATTTGCCTCAACATTAACATCTGCAACATATAAAATACCCCCTGCAGTTCTTCACATACAACCAAGTAAAGAGCGGCAAACATGTTAGGGTTTCCACAGTGTTTGCAGAAGCTGATCCCACAGATAGGCTGAGGATGTACAGGATATGCGTTGATCCATCTGATTGTGCTCTTGCATGCTGGGAATAAATCACAATTGTGACATATTGCTGTGGGATCAGGGGAACACACGATTACATTATCAGCACAGAGCCACTGCAGTAGTCCATCAAGCATTCACACGAAACCAACAGACCACACACCAGGCTGATCGTGACTGTGTGTGTGTGTGTGTGTGTGTGTGTGTGTGTGTGTATGTGTGTGTGTGTGTGAGTGTGAGTGGGTGCATGCGTGCGTGCATGCATGTGTGTGTGTGTATGGGTGTGTGTATCTGTGTGTGTTTGTGTGTGTGTGTGTGTGTGTGTGTGTGTATTTGTGGGTGTGTGGGTGTGTGTTTATGTATGTATGCTTAAGAGAAACCGAGTGTCTGATAGGCAGTGTCTAATATTCTTGTTTGGCAGTCTCTTTGTCCCCTCCCAGAAACCCTTGAGTCCCCACAAGTAATGATATCTGGCCGTCTCCGTTCCACGTGGTATCCTGGAGACAGCCGTGAATTACACGGCACCAGCCTCTTGTTTACACACCAGAGAGGCTGAAACGAGCTTCACAGTGACCAGACGAGGCACATAGAAGGAATCAAGCTGCTGGTGTGCAGTTTTTATTTTGGCATGAGTGGAGTTGTTGACTTTCAGCCCTGCTTTATGATCCTCTCTGAACCAAAGTGTAGCCCTGTTGCTGTATCATTTCCCTGGATGCCTGTATTCCATAAGAAACCCTAAGGAAAAAATTAATAGGAGGATTTCATTTAATTCCAAGTTACCCCCTAGAGGGTTTACGTCCCTCATTCTATTGTTGAAACATTGTATGTCAAGGACAAGGATGCACTGCAGAAAACATCGCCTGCATGTTTTACAAGGTTAGCTTCGGTCTGTTCGGCCTACTAAGGTTCCTTCAGTTTGCAAAGTCGTTGAAGACTGTTGGTTAGTT
>JACYXH010000764.1:150000-185000 GCA_026745465.1 Lota lota
CACACTTCAGTCACACACACACACACACACACACACACACACATTCACACACACCTTCGCTGTCACCGCCACTGAAAGCCTCCCAGTCTCCCTGAACCAGAAAACAATTACCCAGGCGTCCTGTAATTACCTTAGCCATTCCGCAACAATAGACTGATGATTCGTACGACTTCGTGGTAGAGTTTTATCGTGATTGACCGACAGACACGTTTTTCTAAGTCCTTTCTAATCTTTTCTATTCATGCGCTGAGAAGCCGTTTCTTTAATCAGTTCAATAGCCTGACATTCTTCCCAGGCTACACAGTCGTCTGTTGTTGACTGTGGTGTATTGGAGAGATGTTTCGAATCCAGTGATTTGGAAGCAGTCCAGTTATTATCGTGTATTATATTATTTTTATTATATATATTTGTATTGTTATTTATATTCATATGAAGGCTGACTTTTCCCTCAGGTGATCTCATATCATCCCCTCACCTTTCCTCTCCTCTGCTCTGTTCCTGTCCTCTCATCACAACCCCTCCTCTTATCCTCTCCTTACCTCTTATCTCCCTTCTTCTCCTCCTCTCCTCTTCTCTCGTCATCTCCCATATCCTCTTCTCTCCTCATCTTCTATATCCTCTTCTCATTCCCTTTCCTCCTCTCCTACCCTCTCCTCTCTCCTCTGACTTGTTCACCTTGTAAGCTCATTTCCAAAATTGTGTTACACACCTATTCAACAAACTACAAACTAATACCATACAACTTAAACACTACTTGAACCAACGTAAACACAAACTGAACACAACCTCAACACAAATTTAATTTGCATTCCCAGTCATCTCTCTTCACATTCCTCACTTCATCTGGAACCCTCTGGCATGGAGTTTAGCATTTATAGTTTTAATAAAAGCTGCTCACCACTGCTCACAATATTGAGAATCAGGTTGAACTTAAAAAATACCACAAAGCCTTATCTTATTTCTGTCTGTCTTGTTGTTGGACAACTAACATCTGCGTCCTTTACCCATACTCCAATACGTGTATTTTGTGCATATTTTTATTTGAATAATTAGAATTGTTTATTTTAAAATATTATTCACACAACTTAACTAAACAGATCACATTTCTTAGGAAAAATATGGGTATCTTTTGCACCAACTGACTTTTGGATTAACTGTATTGGACTCAATTCATACAATAAACTATTATAAAATAGTCCTGTCTGTAGTTAGTATTGAATGTTTAATTTATGCATCTCAACCAACTCTGAACTAGGTTCCTGTATGTCCAAACGACTGGACAATAAAGAGTTCTGAGTGGAAGGTCTAAGCCTGTATAGGACCATGAAGTTGTTTTGTTTTGACCACACAGAGAGCTGACCACCCTGGAAAGCAGGCTCCACTAACCACCTGCTCTCCTCCTCCCCTCCCTCCCCTCCCCTCCCCTCCCCTCCCCTCCCTCCCCTCCCCTCCCCTCCCCTCCCCTCCCCTCCCCTCCCCTCCCCTCCCCTCCCCTCTCCTCTCCTTTCCTTTCCTCCCCTCTCCTCCCCTCTCTCCTCTCCCCCCTCCCCTCCTCTCCTCAGGGGCTAAGGAGGTGAACGCCAGTGGGAGAACCTTTACTGTGCGCAGCTCTCTGCAGCTGCAGGTGGACCGCTCCGACGACGGTGTGGCGTACACCTGCAAGGTGGACCACGTGGCTCTCTCTCACACACCACAGCAGGCCACCGAGGTGCTGGAGGTCCACTGTAAGCAAGCACACACACACATGCACGCACGCACACACAGACACATACACACACACTCACGCATGCACACACACACACACACGTATAAAAGCATGCTCTCACTGATACACACATACAGGTACACATACAATGCGAATGCCCATACATACACACACACACACACACATGAACATGTATACACAATCCACAAAGGCGTGCTCTCACCAAGTTGAACATTCACATTTATACTTGCACATACATTCGCACACACACACACACACACACACACGCACACACACACACACACACACACACACACACACACATACACGCACGTGCCTCGCGAGTACTGACCACAGTTGTTCTTGCTCCCCCTCTGCTCAGATGCCCCTCGTGTGGAGATCATCTCCTCCCTGTCCGTCCCTCAGGAGAGCCAGTACCTCAAGCTGGAGTGTATGTCTAAAGGCAACCCCTCGTAAGTAGCAACCCCCCCCCCCCCTCCCCCCCAGGGAGAAGGTCACAACTGTATTGGTGAAGGACTAGGTAGATTGTGTGGGACTCATGTTTGTGCCAACCCTCTCCCTAACATTTTATTAAGCATACGCTTCCATTTGAAATGACATACGTGAAATACATGACAAATCAGGGGTAAGGTACCCCTAAGGTACCCAGAACCTTTCGGCTGGGAGTCAAACACCCGTCTAGCCACTCACTGCCCTATCCTTCCCCCAGCTTGGGTATGTACCTGGTCATGCTGATTACCCCCCCCCCCCCCCCCCCCCCCACCTCCTTCTCCAGGCCAGACCCAGTGATGTGGTCCAAAGATGGCGCAGAGCTCCCAGACTTGGACAGGATGATCGTGGAGGGGCGGGAGCTCACCATCACCTCCCTGAACAAGACGGACAACGGCACGTACCGCTGTGAGGCCAGCAACCACCTGGGAGTCAGCCGTGCGGAATATGTGCTCTATGTTTACGGTAAGGTCTCACATAGACGCAACTGACCGGATATTCTCTAAAAGTGCCAGTGAACCCAAAATCCTGTTTGTCTTTGTTTGAAATTACTTGGTATGTCTTCTATTCTCTTCAACAGAGTAAACTGTGCCATTTTGTTATTGTTACTAAAATAATGGTGCAATTCAGAAAAAACTGTCGCAAAGTCATTTGTTTTTTTCCAGTCTTTGCCTCCATTCTTGATGTCGAAGTACCTTTTTGGAGGCACTTTGACTTTGCGATGTAGGTACCTACACCAAGAAGGTACGCCAACGCCAGGGTGTGTGTGGATGTGTGGAGCTCCATCTGAAACAGGGCATTCACCTACACTTTAAACATGACCCTCGCTTTGATTCCTGCAGCTAGCCTGAGTTTGTACCTGTTGTCTGGTTCAGTTTGGAAACTGAGTTTCACCGTTCCCAGTCGCTCTGATATTGGTTGTCTGCTTTGGTTGTTTTCAGCCTCACTTGTTAATAGATTTGTACAAATCATATCTTCTAAATAAATTCATGCAAATGTGCATCATGGAGAAGAAAGTGAACCAGAGTAAAAAACTAATATATATAAATGGGTTGTAAGGCCATTTGTAATTATGATGGGTATACCTTAACGTTTGCTTTAAATAATACTAATGCTACGTATATCTTCAACCAGCCTTTCCACACACATTCATACATAAATATATGTTATTTTGGTGGACCCTTTCATCCACATCTGAATGCATACATTGTTAGCATTGGTGACCCTTGGGAAAACAAACCGCTAAACCACACAACACAACAACTCACAAACACACATGCTTGCAAACACACACATACGCACTCTGCAAGCACACACAGGTTTTTCAGTTATTATAAGGAGTAATGTACTGTATGTATATGTGCCTTTTTCTAAGAGAAGGGATATTTTTCAGGTACTACCAGCCGAATGTTGAGCTTCCATTTTAAATATGTTTTCTCTGCTCTCCCGGGGGGGGCGGGGGGGGGGGGGGGATCCAACCCTAATCCTCTCAATAGTTAATGACGTGTTTGCTGCAGCTCATTGCTCATGCTGCAACATCGCTGTGGGGCTACAAGAGATATTGACCAACACAGCAACCCAGGGGTTAAAGCCGGTATGGTCTTCAAAGAGAATACCAGGGTTCATGCCCCCATGCGGGTGTTTGGTGGTCCAACGGTAATTTGTATTCAGGTGTTAACTAGCTAACTAACTTTCCATTAACAGGTCTTTAAGTTTGTTCTTGTTGGATTCACTTTTACATAGAATAGATCCGAGAAAGGCCTGAAATAAAGACACAAATACAAGGTTTATTTATGTTCAAGTAGGTACTGTATCTGAATGAACGTACAGCTTTTTGGAAACCATCTAATGGCCTGGATAATATGAAGGACATTTTTGTGATTTTTGTGTTCATCATGATTCCTGAAGCTGTATCCACAGTGGTAGATATATAGTAACTGCTGCAATAGTGTAAATGTAATATAATGCCCAGGAGAGGCCCAATTTATCTTCTTTTTCCAGCTACATTTTTAAACAAAGATTGTGTCCCAGTTACCCTGGTATTGAATGGCTGATTTCAATTTGTGGATTGAGTTTTAGGCCAAGGTGTATTACGGCAATGACAGATTTAGGTCAGAAACAAAAGTAACAACGTATGGCTATATATGAAGTCAGAAGACTCGCTGTGAAACTAATGTAATCCCAGGCAAAAATATAACACGAAACAAGCAAAGCATGTAACCATTTTGATGGGTCAAATCAAATTCAAATCATAAAGTCTGATCTATAGCATAGCTAAACTGTATAGCATTCCTAAACAATCATCCATCTTTCCAACACTCAACGCTTAATACTCAATGACCAACACCAAAAAGCTACCTCAGAAACCACAACCATAATTGCTCAAAACCCACTCAATAAGAGAACTGTTTTCCATCCTTACTTTCAAGAATCCAGCGGGTGTCCATAGGGGAGCTTCAGGCATTCTGTCCATCAATTGTCACCAATATACCTTTTAGTGCTACCCAAGATTTAGGGACATTACAGTGTGACATGTCTTTAACTTCTAATATCGCCCATAAGCCAGGAACATTATAGTATTATTATTATGATAAATTCGCTATTCAGGACTCTTGCAGTCAGTGAGAACTTAATGCATCATATCCAGTTAAAGATCAGTAAGAGTTGAATATTTAAAATCCTATAATCCTAATGACTATGGTGTGTTTGGGTGTCTGTGTGTGTGTGTGTGTGTGTGTTGGTGTGCATACGTGTGTGTGTGTGTCTGTCTGTGTGTGTGTGTGTGTGTTTGTGTGTGTGTGTGTGTGTGTGTGTGTGTGTGCGTGCGTATATGTATGTGTTTGTGTGTGTGTGTGTGTGTGTGTGTGTGTGTGTGTGTCCATACTTCTCCTTGTCAATTTTCAAATGCCAATCCAGCATAAAAACAAGATAAAGCAATGCACTTAACAGCAGCAACTCTATATACCAGATGCTTTCTCTCCCACCCCCCAAAAAAGTAATTGGGTACTGGGCAGGTCAAACTATTTCATCCAGATTCATTAGCACTTCTCCTTAAATGGCACCCAGGCACTTCCTAGCCTCCGTCTGTGATTAGCACTGCTTTTAGCCTTTTTCAATCGCTACCGTAATTCATGCAAAATGCCATCTTTAGCTCTTTCCACTTCTTGCCCGATCCCCCACACCAGACATGGCCACGTCTCTGCTAAAGGGATTCAAATGTCACCCACATACTCAGGATGGTTTTGCAGGGAGCTCTGAGCTACGACGAGCCAATTAGCGGAGGATGTGTCTGGCCATGAACAACCAGGCAGGCGTGGTAGTGATGGAGCCGACGGTGATGCCACCACCTCATTACCTTTGTTCTCATCTCACTGTTATGTTCCCCCAGCCTGCGATCCCCAGCACGCTTTTTGAGGATCAAGCCCGGTTACCTTCTGTTAGTCGGTTCAAAACAAAAATATGTTTTGTGTCCAATTAATGAATCCAAACAAAACATATTGAAATGGTTGATTCGAAACTAAAATAAGTTATTTTCCAAAAGTTGTAATACTATTTAAAATAAAATATGTTGTGCATCATGCGTCAATCCAACATAAAAAAGGTTGGGGCGGGACAATTATCAATGGAACTATAAAATATGCAGTTGAGAAAATAGTAGCAAAGTGAATGTGCTCATGCTAAAGTTTTTGAAGTCGAACGTTTTCAGTTTCCCCCTTGTAGATTCATTGAACTATATCCCCTTTACTGTGTCAATGTGATGTTATTACACATATTGTCCATATGTATAGTTTATGCTAGTATCTCAATCGCAAATAAACCAACCATAACAAACTGACGTTCCTCCTATTCCTCATATAAAGGAGTGGTGTTGACCTTGAGCAAATCAGATCCCTCGATACCCGGAGGCAAGCCAATGAAAGGTCATTCTGAGATTACAAGCACACAGTAAATCAATTGGTATTATGAGACAGTGATGCACATAAAAAGCCACTATTTAATTTAGCTAAATGAACAGCAATCAATGTGAAGGGGAACCAAGGGGGGTTAGGGTTAGAGAATGACATCACTGTGTTTTACATTTTATGCATCGTATTATTTTGATTTATGTTGCTTATTACCATATTGCTTCACCATCTCCCTGGTCTTTGCCTTTGTATTGTGTTTGCATTTAGTTCCATTTAGTTTGTACCATTGTTTGATCTCTGTCTGTTATATGTGTCTGTTATGTGTGTGACTGTGGCTTTGTGTTGTGTATTGTTTTGTCGGACGCGTGCATGTGTGTGTGCGTGTGTGTTGTCCCCTCCACCAGACGCCCCCACCACCCCGCCTCCACCCACCACCTCACCCCCCCACCCCACTCCTCCAGTCTCCAGTGCCCTCCAACCCCGCGCTTCAGACCCCACAGTCACTGACACAGGTACAGTAGCCCCTCCCCCATCCACCCTTCATCCCTTCCTCCCACCTACACCCTCCTGCCTATCCCGCTCTTCATCCTCTCCTCCCCTCCATTTCGTTCCACCTCCTATCCTCTCCTCATCCTCTGTTTTCCTCTGCCTCTCCTCTATTGTCCTCCTCTACTCCTCTTCTTTCCCCCCTCTCCTATCTTTCTCTCCTCTCCCCTTTGTTCCTTGCCTGTATCCTTCTCTCTCCTCTACGTCGTTCCTTCTTTCTCCTCTCCTCTCCACATCTCCTCTCCACCTCTTATCCTCTCCTCTGCTTTCCACCTCCTTTCTGCCACTCCTTCACTTTTTTCATTCTATTTCACTCTTCCTCTTCCCTTTGGCCTCCACGCTTTCCTTCTGCTACCCTTATCCCTCCTCCCCTCCCCCATCTCCCCTCCTCCTCTGTGCCTCCTCTTTCGATCCCTGAGGCCACACAGAGAGAAAGAGAGCGATGACTCTGTACTGCCCAAGGTGTGTCAGGAGATCTATATTTTGCGGCTACCCCCGGGTGTGTGCGGTGCGCATTCTGCTCGACATTCTTGTTTTATTGCACCCGCCAGTAATGTCCCTAATCCACGGCCATGAAAAACACTAAACAAATGTATGCTGGATAATTAATTCCCACAGGGAGTGAACGCAACGCGTCTTAAGTTGTTCCAGGATAGCTTCAACCAGCCTTGTGTTTTATGAGGAGCGCAAGCCACATGGGTGCGTGGATCACAAAATTGGCTTTTCCAAGAGACTGCTCCTGCCTTTTTGTAACAGAGAACAGGCAGACATAATCCACACCTTTTATCCTACCACTGCATTACCAAATGCATACAGTACAGCGCACCCTCCTGAGATACATGTACCCAGTCATTCTCTCTGTCTCTTCCTGTGTTCTTTTTTTTCTCTTCTTCTGTTCCCCCCCCCCCCCCCCCCCCCCCCCCGACCGCTACCCAACCAGCCTTCTCTGGTTCCATTATCACTTCCTCTATCTCCTGCCTGTTTCTTCAGAGCAGCACGGCTCTCGTCCCACAGATGAACCAGCAGGCCTGCTCTCCCCTGGTCTCTCATCCACCTACCACAGCCTCTCCTGTTTCCAGGTTGTCTCCCCCTCCAGCAAAAGCCCGCCCTCACAGCCTCCACCTCTCGCTCCTCTGTGCCTTCATCTTCCTCTCTATTGCCTTCCAGACTCCCACTCTGTCATTCCATTACTGGTTAGCTCAAAGCTTTATTTTATTTTTTTCGTTGTATTTTCTCGTTCCCTCCTATTTTCTCACCTCCAAGTTATGCTAAGTTTCCTCACAGTTCGGAACTGGAACAGGGCTGCTTTGTTCCTTACTCTTTGCTTCTTCCATCCACTGGGTCTTCAAAGCTCTCCTGAAGTTGGCACATGGGAAGCACATCAGGCTGGTTTTTCTCTGTTTGTCCTGGGGAACAGTGTGCTAGATTCCTTCATCAGCTCTTCCCAAGCTACAAGCCACGAAGATGTCTGCTTGAACGCTTCTGTGTAATATGTACTCTGATTACTCAACATCTCCTCACCATCCTCTGCAACTGGGTTATTTCAAATCTTGTTGTAGATGTTTTGTCTCACAAATATTCTGGTTGTGTTCCATAACGTCTCCTGCTCTGCTCTCCCTCTCTAATCTTGCTTCGAGCTGTCACTTCTGTCATATGGCCTGTCTAGAGGCATTGTTCAGCATAACGCAGGCTAGACAACCAAGGCAGCTAATATGTTTTCTTCCTGTAACATCTCACAACAGTACGCCATTTTGATTGAACTAAGAAGTAACAATTACCTGCCATTTTGTCACTGTAATAAGTTAATTTCCTTCATTTCCCTCTGGGATGAATTTAGTCCATATAATGAAGATGGACTAACTAAATATAAGGGTAAAAAATGCAGAGTTATAGAATGAAGCCATGCTCTTAATAATTGTTAATTGTCAGATGTAATCCATCTTCTTATCTGCTTAAAATGGAGGCCAGTCCATTGCAACGTAATGTGAACAGTTAACCAAACAGCATACGGTCTAACAGCTCAAAGTTTGGGCTGCACCTGGCAGTAAATCAATTATGAATTAATTATAAGTTGATAACATAACTATTATACAAAAGAGGCACTAATGTAAAAGTAGAATAAATACAATACAAGAGCTTAACCAAACCAACACCTGATCTGCATGTGGCAGACGCCTTTTTGCAGAGTATGATCTAAAAACTAATTTGCTTAAAATTTGAATTTCATTAATCTATGTTTTGACAGTTATTTATATCCATTAAACAGAAATCCATTGTTTGATATACATTTATATTGGTGCATGACGCACATAACAACAGTGGTTTGAGTTCCAGGGAGTTTAAAGACAGCCTAGCTAAAAACCTGTGATGTGAAAAAATGTGCCTAGTATTAAAACAACAAAGCAAACTGTAATTTCAAGACCCAAATTACAATAACCAGTAATCATAACAAAACATAACAAAGATAAACAATTCAAAAATACTAAATATTACCATTACTTATTTTAGTTTGATATACTGTATGTGTCATGAAAAAACAGAGTAAAATGTATTTATTCCTCCCCTTTTATTTTCCGATCAGTCAGCTGTTTTAATTGGGCATTTGGCAGCTATAAAAGCCCTTGGTGCAGTGCCTCAATCTTAATTGATCCTCCTGATTTAAGTGCTCTTTGAGAGTCAAGAGCTTGTCCTTATTGCCTTTGATCTCAACGAGTCTCATTAGCTGCCATGACAACCACAGTGCCTGAGCCAGCAGGGCAATAGAGCAGGGATACATATTCAAATGAGACTGACCTGGAATGTGTCAGTATTTTATTGATATGGCCATATTGTTATAACAATATCCTTGTTTTAACACCTCTTTTATATTTTTGTCAGGAATATAACCAACAATATAACCAACCAGCAACAAAATAGGCACATTGTTGGATTTCCTAAAATGTATATTCTTTGTTGTATATTATCAAAAAAGAGGATCACTAAAATTGTGTTTTCTTTACCTATTCCAAGTAAATATGGCATAATAACCGATTCTTTTGTTATGAAAAGAAATACAAATTGACTACCTCTGCAGACTTTACAAAAGCTTTCATTGACCTGCAAACCAGGGCAAGTGTAAACACACACACACACACACACACACACACACACACACACAGGGTCGCTGAGCGGAGCATCAATACTGATGCATCAAGCGTGATGCATTATGTAAATGAAGCTCTGGCAGGCCGGCAGCCCTGCACCTCGCAGCCACAGCAGCCCCCCCCCCCCCCCCCCCCCCCCCCCCCCCCCCCGCTGCCCCGTTGATGTTAATGTCTGTAATGACCCTTCTCTATGTATCAAGGGCTCCATGTCACGAGAGGAGCCAGCGGCCCTCTGTACCCAACGCTCTCAGCCTCCTTCCCCCACTCCAGAACTGCTGCTGAGATCCATAAAACCCCGCCAAGCCCATTTTCCGATGCCACACAAATAAGCTGTGACCTTGTGAAGCAGAAAAGTAGAAACAAATAACAAGGGTGTTATTTGTGGTGGCGTTTTGAAATATTTTATAATTCCACGTCTTGTCATCAGCGTTGTCGTGGCCCCTGTGGGTCCCGGCAAAGGCCCCCTCCTCAAAGGGTCGGACATTATTTAAGTCAAGTGTCTCTGTCTGCAGAAAAGACAAATAAAAAGAAGGAATCGTCTTGAGAAAGATTTTTCGTTTCTCGGCTTCATTAGTTTGATCCCGGGGGAAATAAAGGAGAGAACGACTTCTATCAAAAGACCAACAGCTTTGAGTACTGTATCGGGGAGGATACGACACAGGGGAGCTCGCTTAATGTTGGATTTTCATAGCCTCGCGTGCAGTCGCTTGCCGTTTTCACCATCGGGTGCCGGATGTTACCATAGTAACAACCATGGTAACATCCGTAGGAACAAAAATAAAATCGTGTATATCAACAAGTTATTCTGTCATCGACAATCCACACTCCACAAACAATTTGCCTCTTTCTGGGATGTATAGAACTTTCTGGAAAGTCGGCAGGTAGTTGATCCTGCATAGTGCGATCTCCCATGGTCTTCTATATATTTAAAGGCCCCGATGTTACACTCTCCCTGGGTAAAGTAATGGCAGTAATTAATCATTCTATAGCCGGTTGCATGCCTTTATGTTTATATGTATTTATTTGTTTATGAAATATGATTCTGATACTTCATGGAATGTCACGTTTTGCATCAAATATTATATGTCTGATCCATTGATTGCGTTCGAATACAAAATCATAAGGAAGCTGTCTTATTTCAGATAAACTCACATGGTTCACAACAAAGTCCCTTGATTACCACGGTCCTATATCAAACGACAAAGAGCATGTTAGTGCTTGAGAATCTCCAATTTCGATGTTGTGCAGATGGAAACAGCATGTTTCCATCCCACATGTGTTGTTGTTGTTGTGATGTCTTCAATGGCATTTACTGCCTTAAAGCTGCACTAAAACTACATTAAAGTTGCATTAATGCCGAGACAAGCTGAGAAAAAAAAATGGACTGCTGACTGCTGAGTCCCATTCCTATTGATCAGTGGGTTGTAAATGGTGGGGGTGAAGGCTAGGATTAGAGATGCATTCCTCATGTGCTGTGGAGGTTGTTTTATTGCTAATTCAGTGTGTTTAAACCATCAGGAAGGTCTGCTCATAGCGTCTCTGGGGTGGGATGGGAAATGCAAGTTAAATGCTATGGGCAACATGCAACCTCATCACATTCAACACTTCATGAAACTGAAAAAGGCTTTTAACCCTGTCTGGTCTTTTCCTCTGCAACAGACACCCTATTACATTAGGTCACCAGGTTTAATCAAATCCTGAAGAATCGATAAATGTTCCCTCCTACGTTTTCTCCCTCTCTTATATCCTGTTTTTAAATCCTCATATTACCAAATAAGGAACTTGAGTACCCTCATTCTTTGAGGAACGTAGGATAAAAACATAACACAAACTTTTTTCTCCTCTTCAAACTAGACCAGCTCATTGATCAACTGTCATTTTAAACAGCTTGGAGAGCAAAATTGGAACTGACAAAATGATAATTGAATACATCCAGTGGATGGTGTGTGTCATGGATCACAATTAAAATATTGTCATATCGATGTTCACAAGGCAATCCCATCTTTTTTTTACTTCTACACACCCACAGCTTTGTGAATACTGGTACAACCGTACATGCAGATGATAGGATTGAAACAGTTATCTCACAGGGTCTTCTTAATAATCAACCTATATTATTATATATATATAAGATATCTATTATCAAGTTGCAAAAGCAACTTGATAATAGATATCTTAGTGGACAGGATATTGTAGTGGCTAGCGTGTTCAACTCCCAATTGAGAGCTACTGGATTCAATCCCTCAATGTTCACAGCCTACCTGTAGGCATTTCTATCCTCTACCTGCTGTATCTGAATTTACTGTAAGTTGCTTTGGATAAATTGTCTGCTAAATGACTAAGTAGTAAAAAACATTAATATCCTAATATACATTATTATTTCTTTATACAACGGTTAATTCCAACCAAGTAATTGGTTGGAATTAAGGGGGGCATTCAATTGAGGGGCATTCAATGAGTGCTGATATAGAGTTTAACAGAACTGGGACTTTTAACTATAAATGTATCACCCCGCTGTACAGGTGTTTCTAATATCCGTTAATTACATTAACGATCAGAAACTGTTGTGAATCACACATGCCTCCTAACAAATCCCCCATTTCACAAATAAATGGAAACATACAGATAGCTGTACATGATACAAAGTAGCTGTAGCATGTAGACTGTGATTCGGTCGTAGGTACTAGGCCGCAGGCCACAGCCGTGCTGATATTCAGTTAAACAACACTCCCTCTCGTGTGATATTGCTTAAGTACAACCAGTTTCCTGTTCCAAAACTATGACTTGTTTGTTATAAACTGCTGCTTCCCCACTGACCACACTATCCTCTTCCGGGGGGAGGGGAGGGGTTGAATATTTAAGATAGTCTATCCTGGTCCACGGGTAGTTGTGCCTAAATGATTAGCAGCAGTAATTAGTTTCTGAAATGAATTAATCTACTTTGACCTTGCATTAAATAACCATGCCCCTCTCTTGCTCCCTCTCTCTCTCTCTCTCTCTCTCTCTCTCTCTCTCTCTCTCTCTCTCTCTCTCTCTCTCTCTCTCTCTCTCTCTCTCTCTCTCGGTCTATCTCACACACACACAAACACACACACACACACACACTCAAACACACACTCCAGGGGACACACTAATCTTATTCATCTAACTTACGTGAGAGAGTGTTAGTGTTAGTGTTAGTGTTAGTGTTAGTGTTAGTGTTAGTGTGTGTGTGTGTGTGTGTGTGTGTGTGTGTGTGTTTGAGTGTGTGTGTGTGTGTGTGTGTGTGTGTGTGTGTGTGTGCCCTCTCCTCTCATGGTGCACCCTGGGGAGCAGTCTTATCCTAGCCATGGGCCTTCAAAGCATCCTAAATCCCCAAAAGTTCTGCATTACAGAATTATTGAGTGAGACGTCTACACAGAGGCTATTTCTCTCTGTTTTCTGTTCTTCCGCTCACCCACTCTGCAATCAATACACAAAATGCGGTTATCGGGCCCCTGTTCAAGACAGCAGGATAGGAAAATCCTGAACTTAAAGGTGAAGTCTGATTTGAGTTTAGTCAATTCCAACACTGTTGGGATTTTCTGAGTTCAAGTTCAGTCAGACACCAATAGGTTGAGTTTAAAACCTGTGCTCATTGCAGGCTTTAAAAGAAAAGGCTGGTATGTGAACTGAGTTTACTCTGATCTTTGCGTCTGGAATTGAAAATCTCTCAGAATTCTCACCTGAATTTTAGCACACTTGCAAATCCAGCTGTTATCTCCCTGAGCTTCCCTATTGATCTCTATTGCACTCTGTTTATTTATATAAATCTCAGCAGCAAAAGCCAGTGGATCATGACCTCATCTAAAAAAGGACTCCCACTGTTTTGAGATTGCTTAAAGAAGGTCAAAGAAAGATCTGTCAGGCTCTCCCACTGATATGAGGAGACAGACGGGCTTCTTGACAAACAGCAAGATACAGAGGGTTGCTGTATGTTGACCATAATTAATCACATTATATTTGAAATGCATGCATTATCTCTTTGTTATTGGTGAGATGGAAACGGCATCCCTCAAGTTCTGTGGCAGCTTTTTTCTCCATTTCGGTTTACTGTATACTCTAGTCTAAACACTATACTATAGCTCATTCTCTGGCTGGCAGAAGTGCAGTGTCTTGCCTTGCCCGCAGGTTTATGATACTTGTGGACAGTGATGTGGAAATTACTTTCAAAATGTGATATATTTCTCATCTGTGATTACTTCCATTTGAAAGTGTGATAACTATAACTACTTTTGCGTTCCTTTCACAGACATAGGCAGAAAGTTATTCATGGAAGAGCGCACATATGACAGTGCTGTGCCAATAAATAATTCCTTCAAAAATATGGCTATTAGTTCTACAATTAGGGCCTGGACATATGAACATAACATGTTATCGGATTTAGGACGCATACTAAGCATTACGGTTCAAATTAGAACACTGGACAAACTTGTTGTTTCTGATTCTGATGATGGATTCATCTGCTCGAAGCGAAACTTTCTCCCTTTGTTTTCACCAAACCAAATAACAACATCATTATAACATGTATCTGCCTATTTTTCTGTTATCATTTAGCTTGACTTACAATAGCCAAACCTAAATGTTGGTCCGAAAGTAGGTGTTATAATAGTTTTGATTCAAAATGGAAAACATGGTTTGCAAATACCGTAAATCTTACCACATTTTGAGTCTATTTATTTTCATTAGGCTTACTTATGCAATAGCAACAGCAGGGTGAGTATGTTTCACCGAACATTTAAGAGCTGCATTGTTTTACCAGTTTTTATAAATTATTTGGCCGAAAAAGGCACAGAACTCTTTTCAGTTATTAAAGACGGCCAGCGAACAAGGCCTAGCGACAAGGACAGTCCTATAAATATTGAAATGGGAGCTGGCTCTGCTACACTATGATATTAAATCAACCTTTGGAAGAATGTTATTCAAAGATAATATGTCATAGGAGCATACAAATACATCAACCTCCACTACAGCCAGGCCTAAATAATTGTTTTAATTTCTGCTTCTGTATCAAATCCTTTTCAGATCAAAATAATAATGGATTTGCAACACCCTGATGTTTCATCATATCATGGATTATGTCCATGGTCAAAACAAGAATGGCAGTTGGAAAAGGCCATATACTAAGACTCATGATTTATCACATTTGTGACCAGCTTTCATTGAAAAAAGGGCATACATGCAGAAGCGTCACCTCTATATATACACCAGAGACACACACACACACACGTCAGTGTTTTATATGGCAGAGCATATAAAATGTTGTTTCCAGTCGTCATGGACTGATATAAATATTACCTACTGTTCAATAAGCAGGTTTCTCTGTGAATCCCACCTCTCTGTTTAGCTGCTCCCTCCCAGCAGTCTGCTGGTAGCTTAGGAGGGGGTCACATCAGGTCATTTATCAACTAAGAGGCTTGCTGGCACAGCTCCCTCGGCTTCTCCTGGCTCCACCCTTAACATCTCTCGCAGTGCCCTACTGGCTGGTAAAACTAAACATAAAAACAATTTGTTTTGCAGGGTTGATAGTTTAAATAGAATTAGATCAAACGTGAGACAATGAGGCAAAACATTACCTCCGGCCTCACAGACGAAAACCGTTTTCCGGTCCAACACAATGATCACAAAGATTGATCTTTTGTGCTGTTTTATTTAGTTCATACTGGTACTTGTCATTCTCCTCTCTTTGTCTGCCTGTCTCTACAAACTTCCTTTTTCTCTGTTATCTGCCTCTTTTCCACCTTGCTTATCATTTGTTTTGCCTTGTGAATTAATTCTCTCTCTCTCTCTCTCTCTCTCTCTCTCTCTCCGTCTATCTTTCTCTCTCTATCTCTCTCTTCTGTCTGTTTCTCTCATCTCTCTCTCTCTCTCTCTCTCTATCTTCTGTCTGTTTCTCTCTATGTCTCTCTCTCTCTGTCTCGCTGCGTCTCTCTCTGCAGATCCCAATGCACTGGGGCAACACGGGACTGACCATGCCCTGATCGGAGGAGTCGTGGCCGTGGTGGTGTTTGTCACCTTGTGTTTGATCATTGTTCTGGGAAGATACCTGGCCAGACATAAAGGTAACTCACAGCTCATTGTCCTCACCTGTTCAATTGGATCTTAAATACCCATAATATATTTAGATTTGTACGTTTTATGGTTATTATATAATCCATATTTGTTATTTGATCGTTTAGATGTCATCTTATTCTAGTTTTGATGTCTTCTTCTACAAACAAATATATTGTCTTATACTGTTCTGTTCTGTTGTTTGTTTTGAGCTGAAGTACTGCATACAAATTCAACCAGTCTTTGATATGTGGTCATTAAGCTTCTGAATTTAATTTAATTTAAAAATACTGAAGACATACAGAATGAACAGACAGACATAGATAGAAAGGTAGAGATATAGGTAGGTAGGTAGGTAGGTAGGTAGGTAGATCGATGGATGGATGGATGGATGGATGGATGGATGGATGGTTAGATAGATAAAGAGGTAGACAGAGAGATAGATAGACACGAGAGAGAGTTGCTTCACGTGTTCACTCACTGAACTCGCTGCTTCCTCATTGGTTATCATAGGAACGTACCTGACCAATGAGGCCAAGGGGGCGGACGACGCGCCAGATGCAGACACGGCCATCATCAACGCCGAGGGAAACCACGCGCACACAGAGGAAAAGAAGGAGTACTTCATTTAGACTGCAGGGGGAGCTGCTCCGCTCCCCCTCTACTCCCTCCTCCCCCACTACTTTGCTTCTTTTGGCCTCCGTCTCTGCTTTCCTCTCCTTCTTCTGTCCCCATTCTGCTACTCCTCCTCTGTGTTGTCTCGGCTTTGGAGGGCCGGCCCACCAGGCCCCCGGGAGGGGGGTCCCCGGGGGCCACAGGACAGGGCCAGTCACGCTGTTGTACTGTTACTGCCTTTCTGCACCATGGCTCTCATTTCACTGCACACCGTGTGTTTTGTTTGTTTAGTTTGTTTAGTTTTGTGATTTTCACAGGTGGCCATCTTCCTTCTTTATTTTTTTTTCTATTGTCCTTGTTGTTTTTGTTATTTTTTGTCCACTTTGACACGATTATCTTCAAACACTTGTGTGCCAACACAACACATGCTGCGACCCTGTCTACCGTCTTGGTCTCCCTCCCTCTCTGGCTCCCTCCCTCCCTCCCTCCCTCCCTCTCTCCCTCTCTCTCTCCCTCCCTCCCTGCCTCCTTCCCTCCCTCCCTGGTTCATAGATTTCCTCTCCTATCGCACTTGTCTTCAGATACATATCACATCACATGTACACGGTGCCTACTACTGTACACACACACACACACACACACACACGCACACGTACACACACACGCACACACGCACACACACGCACACACACACACGTGCACGTGCAGTTCCAGCCCTGATCAACGCCTTCATTTGTCCTCTGTCAACATTTTGGTAAAGAAAACGATCTCTACGTTGTCAACTCCCTGGCTGATATCCCATTGCTACGGCTCACTGCTCTCAGTTATGCATTTTGTTGTCTTAAGTTTTCTCTTTGAATGAAAGCCTGCGCTCTTTCTGCCTTGTTGATGTCTTATCAACCCTGATTATGGTATGCTGAGATTACCCTCCACCTTTCTCCTCCTTCTCCTACTCCTCTCTGAACAGACTTGTAATTAAAAAGAACGAAAAAAAACACTTGTAAGATAAGCAGAGGGATTTCTGTAACACTGTAGCAGGGTTGGTCCGGTGTGTGTGTGTGTGTGTGTGTGTGTTTACTTTTGACTTTTTCTTTCTAGTTCATCAGGTAAAGTTGAGTGTAGTAACTGTTTTAGAGAATCCGAGATTAAGTCACACCAAAAATACACGTAAGAGATGCTCGGTATTACACTGCGTCTGATACACACAATCAATCACAAAAATAAAAGGAAAAACATTTGCGAAATCCGCTGTTTTTATGTAGCTTAGCCTGTATATTCCACTTCGCTTTGGTGGTTTTAGCTAAAGCCCAGCGTATTGTGTATCTCACGGCATCTCTCTGCTACTTAGTGATTTACATCATATATGGCTCTGGGGGTTCAACCATACAACCATCTTTGTCTGGACTCCATACCTCCCCACACTCTCTCCCCCATCACTTTAGCAAGCCTCATAGAGTCTATATGATGACATGAATGAGCATCTGTACCTGTAGCTAACCACCGTGTTGAGCCAACATATCATTCATTCAAATCATCTCATAGCAGATGTATCGCTGCATCAGCCTGTACTCTAAAGCTTTGATATTTTCAATTACTTGGCTCTTTGCCCGCTTGGAGTACAGCCTGTTCTTTACAGAGTCGTTTACAGCAACTATATGATATAAAAAAAAAGAAAAAATGACTTTTCTACTCTCGTGTTATGATGGCTGTCATCGGCATATTAACAGATACTCCCGGTACTCCATCGCCAAATGCTATCATGCTAACCAGGCTGATCCTATACAAAGGACACATTATATCATGGCTCATTTCATCGCTTACTTCACAAGTCAAAATGTGTTTGATGTTGGTCCTACCCAGACCTTGTTCTGCCCCAATGCTAAATACATGAAGACAAACACAGAAGCACAAAAATGGTTCGGAGGGGGTGTTGCCTTGCCAATAACTAGAATGTCCAAACAGAATGGCTTTTGATCAGAATCTCTCTCTCTCACAGAGTTTGGATGAACACGTCTTACTTTGCAAGTGTGTGTTTTATTTTAGTTTTCTAAACTTTTTCATTTGACCTTTTTTTGTTTGGTTTGATGGTATCTGAGCTCTAAGTTGTATATTGTGACTGCAAAAAAAGAAGTGATTAATAGTGACAATTTGCTGTTAGATTTTGGATTCCCTGACCCCTTCCAATGTGTATATTAGCCACTATATCTATATACAACAGGAATTCATTTTTATTAATTTGTTACTGCATCTGCATATCATGAAAAATGCCACTTTAAGAGTTCAAGTACCAGGCATGTATATAATGTGTGGTAAACTTTACTTTGGTACTACAGATTGGCATGCTTTTTTTGGGGTTTATTTCTCTTCCTTAATTTATTTTAAATGATGTTGTTTAAAAGGGGATCTACTATGGCTGGTGAGACAGTGAAGTCTCCAAATGTGTGTGTGACATGATCTCTGGTGACACAAGTCCAAAGGGTTTGATGTGAAACGAGTAAGGGAAAAGAAAAGTACAAGTTGAATTGGAAATCTCAAGCTGTAATATCCGCTGGCCTTGTGTTTTGTTTGTCATTTTCTTTCATATTTTGTAGAGACATTATCATTACATTTTCCTCCACTGACTTTGAAAGTTCATCCTACAGTTAATGAGACCATTGAAGAAGACCAAGTACAGTTTACTTTAAAAAAAAGAATACTGATGTATATTACTGTCACATTCAAGATTTGCCTACAGTAGTTATGTTTGACATATATGTGGGGCTTTGGGGAATTTAATCAATTGTCATATTTCATAGAATAAGTTTAAATAAATCTTGTAAAAAAAGAAAAAGAAAGAACTGACAACACTATGGTATTCAGACCTGTAACACATCTACTAGGAGAAAGAAAATAAGAGAACTTTTTGTGTTTCATTTATAGAATAATGTAAAATCCACTCCTTCTTAAACTGAAAAAACTCTAGATTAGTTATCGATTACTTTATGTGTGTAACAAACTGTTTAAGTGAACTCCAAGTTGGAAATCGTTTAATGAATGTATTTCTCCTTTTTTAAGTTGAAAGTAGAGGTTGAACATGAATTATATTCCACCCTAGGTCCAACTATATAAAATTACAACCTGGATCAATTAGTTTTGAACCAAGAACACCCAATCCACATTTCCACTTTTAATTTAGCTAACGCTTAAGTGCGCTTTGTTGGTTCAACCTTCTGGATCCCTCCACGAGCAAAAATACATTAGTATTAAACTAAGTGTTAGTAAATCCAGGCGTTGTCGTGGACTTAATCTATTCCTCATCAATAAATGGGTTATGAGATACACTACACATATTTCATAGCTTTTATGATGATGCATTTATTAAATTGCATTTTTAAAACAGTTGTGTTTTTATTTGCCACAACATGCTGTTAGAAACACACAAAATATGCACTCTTATTTACTCGCTTTTCTAAATAAAAGATTCAAATGGATGCGCTTTTTATTAGATTTTGTTGCTGTGAACTCCAACCTGTACCCACACTTTCCAAATGTTTTTTTTATATAATAGCCATGTTGTTTTGTGCGTTTATTTTGTGTTTAACAGCCTACACACCCGCCAGGGTACTCTGTTTTTACAGAACCATAACTGTTGCTGTTTTTTGTTGGTCTAGGTTCACAATTTTCTTTTTGTCCGTTAAAACTAAGCTTTAAACCTCCTGCCTCTGCTACATCACAAACATACAAACTCTTCATCTTTTACAGACCACCTCTAAACCTCCGCAGAAAACAACCTCACGACATTCCTCTCTCATTAAAAACCAACAACAACATAAAAAAAACAATGTTTATTTTGTTTACCAGATTCAACTGATGCACAGGATATAGGAATCGTTTAGTCATCTGTGCATCCGTGATTTTAGCGTTGAACATAGCATTTTCTCAGTGTCTCCCCGCCATATTTGGCTGTCTCAACACGCTTTAGCACACACTGGACTCTGAAACATGTAGAAAGGCTTGGAAGCCCAACATGGTATCTACTCACAGCTATGTACCATGAAGGTGTGGAGATGTAGCTTTCTTTGTTTTATTTTGCATCTCAGGAATATTTTCATTTACGTACATTTTTATTTGGTTTGGGGGGGGGGGGGGGGGGGTGGTGGCATTCTGGGTTGTAGTGGGAGGGGGTGGGGTAGCTGTCTTAAACCAGTGTTCAGCACTTCCTGTTTGTCGACACCTCATCTACTTACTTCAGTTTAGAGCTGTCACGATGTTGATAAAAAAAATTTATTATTGTGATTATTTCGTCGGGTTACAGTTTTTGCTATAACCACTTGAGATGTAAAAATATAATGACGGAAAAGTTTCAACACACCGCGCTATATCTGTCTGGAGGAAATAACCAAGATTGTTCAATGTTACGGTATGTGTGTATATCTATGCTTCTGTCCTTTCTGGCATTGCTTTCTGACAGATAAATCTTTATGTAAATATCTTTTTATCTTTTTTTTTTAGATGGGTGGAGTCGTAATTCACTTAATTTGTCACTCACATTGCGCCCAACAGCTCGATACACAGCTGTACACACACAGTTCCTTCTCAGATTCTGGTGTGTGACGGTATGCAGTGCTCTCTGGGTGTAGAGGGGGTGGGGGGTACTGTACAGACTAGACTGAGTAATGAGCACCATGACTGAGGGTAATCCCTCCCCTCAGTGGCCCTTGAAGTTATTTGTTTTTAATTTAGAGGCTCATTCCCATGTTTCAAATACAATTGTTGAATAAATAGTTGCCAAAACACACGTCCATGTGGCCTGTCTTTGTTTAGTTTTTTATGGATTTGAACATGGGTAAAGCTAGGACAGCAGAATTGCACAGAGAAATACACTTACAATGTGATCAAGTGCCTATGTCCTTTTCAATATTATCCACGGTGATTCATTCATTATGAATTCAATTGCAGCATCTACTGGAAAAAAAATGTATTGACTTTCTTTACTCCGTATGTGTGTGTGTACTGTTTAAGCTTTAGTTATTTGATATCTGCAAATGAAACAGTTTCTAAGAGGATGATCGATCTGAAGCCATCTCTATGATCTGCTGGAGACAGAACAATCCCCCTTACATGCCTAACATTCACAGGGGAAGTATTGTATCATATAGGTATTATATTAGAAGGTAATGTGAGAATTACTCTTTGCTACTGTGTGATTGCATCATCGTCTACTTACATGGATTTAGGAGGGAAACGATAGAGACTTTCTGTCTTATCTGGGAGACAACACAGAAAAGCCATAGGAACCTTTGAAAACTAGAATCCCATTGTAGAAGGTGAACTATATGCTAAGGGTATACATAAATAAGTATACTGTGGATAATTATAAAGGAAATTAAAATAACCTGCAATTAGTATCATTTAAATTCCCATTTATTAATTTAGCAGGAGGTTTTAACTTGTGATTCACAAGTCTTTCTGAGAATAATAAAAGCATTACCAAAGTAACCACATCAAGTGCTGCAAAACCCCATGTGTAAAAAAAGAAAGTGCTCTAGGAATTAGAGCACATGGTTTTCTTATTGGTTTAATTAGTGGTTGTCAAGTGCATAATATACACAGGCTGATTTATAGCTTAACTCCTGGTATATTTAATAAAACAAACAGACAGAGCTACATGTTTCAGTAGTGTCCATTGAAAAAATTCTGCTGTCAATTTCATCTAAAGATGAACATCTGAGGGAGTGGGGGAAAGTCAAGGTCATGCATTAATAGTATGAATGGAGGACCTTCACTTGAGCTGTGAGGAAGGGGAAATGTCATGTCGGACCGGGGGGAGGTTGCTGCCATCCCCACCTTAGCTGTCAAGACTATAAAATACCCTGCCTGATTCAGAAGAACACTATAACTCCAGCTGCGGTGTGGAGATCTTTCGCTGGGAATGAAACAGAACTAAAGTTGACGAACTCTCCTTGGATTCATGGCGGTTGAAAGAACAGAGCAGCAGGGAGGAGGTGAAGGAGCTGTCTCGTCTGTACCTCCACCTTGTTCTCTTATCTCCCGCTGTCGCGTAAAGTCAATCAAAATGAAGAGATCTGTTCTTTTTTCTTTCCCTTTCCTTCTCCCAGGAAGGAATTGGGGGAGTAGATGCAATTATGATTGTTCTTACCTCTCTCTCTCTCTCTCTCTCTCTCTCTCTCTCTCTCTCTCTCTCTCTCTCTCTCTCTCTCTCTCTCTCTCTCTCTCTCTCTCTCTCTCTCTCTCTCTCTCTCTCTCTCTCTCTCTCTCTCTCTTTCTTAAATTACCCTTACTAGAATGTCTGTTTGGCCAGAGAGCAGTATATCTTTATCTTAAGTATTTCTATACTTCACACATTATATTTATATTTAAAATGATGTATTTTAATAGAATGGTAAAAATTGAACGGTATTATACCATAGGATATATTTTATATGCATAGTGCATACACTACTATGTGTATACACACACACACACACACACACACACACACACACACACACACACACACACACACACACTAAAACATGCTAGAACCTGAATATAAATCCTATATGGGATATATGCCGTGCTTCATACCTGCCAGGTCTATCAGCCTGCCAACAGAGCAAGACACTACAACTGAACGCTAGGAGAAGCTTCCTACACTAAACCTCCCCTTCCATATGCTGCTGTTAACTTCCCTGCAGCTATGGCCTCTGCCAGCCTCACATCCTCCTTCCCTGTTTTTATGTTTCCCATCCCAATACACCTGTATGTCCCTTATGAGCTGTCTCTTATCCCTCTCCTAGGCCAATCTTGGTCCTCTCCTCGCTCGATGTTAGCCCACTCCTAGCCTTATCTCATCTTATTGTCAACTAGCAATCCACTACTCTGTCCTGTTTTGTCCTTCTCTTTCTCTCTCTCTCTTTCTCTCTCTCTCTCTCTTTCTCTCTCTCCCTCTTTCTCTGTTTTGCCTTTCTTATCCCACACACCTCCACTCCCACCTACAACCAACCTCTGACACACCCATCAATACACACACACACACACAACCACACAACTTCTTCAACAGCTGCACAGTGCTGAGCCTATTGTCCCAGACCTTCTGACTCCGTAGCCCAGCTATGGATGAATGGCGTAGGGAGACTTTCATGGTGTTTCATTGTATTGTTGCAACAATGCATGCATGTATGTGCACCAACATACGCACTGAAAGCTCACATACATACAGAACAATACATACTTATACACACACACACACACACACACACACATACACACACATACAAAAACGTGCCCACACACACATACACCCGCAGGCCACACCCATACACACTAAGTGTAACCCTCTTTGCGATGCTTGAAAATATTATCCCAAACCTTTTTAGAACAACGCTATTTTTTATGTTTTGATTCTGATTGGTGATACTCGAGAATGTGAAATGAGATTATTAAAAGTGTTCCACCTGCTGCAAGGCTGCGTCATCTGAGAAATGGGTTTGGTTGTTTGTTGTTAACCTTAACCCAAAATCATTTTCTTGAATGGCCTTAACATTTATATCTTGATCATTTAAAGTGGGTGTACCTGTCTTGGTAAACATTGTAGTGACAACTTCTCATGTGTTTGTAATATAAAAAATGTGAGCCAATTATGACTATCAGTGAGCAGGTTGCCCTGACCCGTAGCTGCTCCTCGTCTTTTGGGATAAAGAGTGTTTGCTAAATGAGAGTAGTAGTGAGTAATAGGTACGAATGCATTTGAAACAGAGGCACAGTATTGTTTGCTCATGCTCATCGTGGAGGATGAGCTATGGAAAGAGGAATCATCCATATACGTTTCCTCCCCAAATGCCTGCAGACAGACGAGCGAGCTCACTGACAGACGCTGGCAGACGGAGCGCAGACAGATGGAGACGGCTCCCATATTGAGCTGGCGAGCTAATCAACTCCGTCAAACAACCAGCAGGCTAGTTATTGTTTAGAAATAGGGCTTCTCCCGTCTCTCTCGTTAATTTAATTATGTTTTCTGGTTAAAAACACAGACAGCTTGGGTGCCGTTTCAGCAACGGCAGATTTAAATGTTTGAGGATGAAGTTAACTCCAACTTTCAAAACGTGAAGTCATAAAAGTTCACATTTGTGGTGCGCTTTGAAAGCCCTCGTCAAACACACACTAAGTAACCAAGGTGCACTTCAAACAGAAGATTATGAAGTCGGCTACACATCACTTTTAGAATGACACATACATGATGTAAATCAGGAGAATTGGGACCTATGTTTGCCTTCATTGTGGGCTATGGTATGGAATAAAGGCTATGTGCAATCTAGAATAGGTTGTATGAGGGCATGATAGTGTAGTAGCTAGGGTGTTTGACTCCCTCGATGCTTAACCCCTACCTGCTTCCTTAATGACCTGTATCTGTACTCACTTTAAGTTGCTTTGGATAAAAGTGTAGTTTGTAACAATGAAGTCCACAATTAAATTTGAAACGTGAGGTGTAATCAAGCCAACGTTTGTCTTAATAAGAATGTATTAATATATATAATACACTAGGACTTTGGGGCATGTCAAAATTGGACCCAACATGCTGGATACATCTGTAGTTTGTCAGCTGTTCATTTAGAAGGGCTTAAAATACCCTAAACTCAATGTGACAGTCTGCAGCTAAGTCCACCAACAGCTGTGTCCTCTACCATCCAAGCAACCAGCACACTAGCGCCAACATGGAGGAGCGTGTAGAGCCAAGTGCTAATGGAGCACATTGTCTGACACACACCAGCGTATGCGTGTGTGGGTGCATGGGTGTGTGTGTGTGTGTGTGTGTGTGTGTGTGTGTGTGTGCGTGCGTGCGTGTGTGCGAGAGAGAGTGTGTTGTGGTGGGTGCTGGAACGCAAGAAGGTGTTGATAGAACAATGGTTCCAATTGTCTTCTATTTCATTTCTGCTTGCAGCCAACAGCAGAATGGCGCACACGTACGTTCCATTCTTTAAAAAAGGTTGAAGTAACAGGAAGGTAGGTGTGCGTGTGTGTGTTGGTGGGTGTGTGTGTGTGTGTGTGTGTGTGTGTGTATGTGTATGAAGCCATACCATAGCAGTACGCTAACCATCAGGTATCTCTATCTAAATAAATAGCTCTCACAAAACTACAAAGGATACATCCCAGCTATATAGAAACTTTGAGCATGTAACTGAATGGAATATCCTTTTAATGACGAATGATGAAACCAATACCAGTTAAATGATTGAAAAGCCATGATGCAGCCATTACAAGCAGACAATACTGTCTGGATTTGAGCCCACAAATGTCTGCTCCGTCTCCTAGACAACTGATGCAGTGATTTTCCCCCATTATTTTGCATTTATCAAGTCAATCAAGTCTGTACTGCATGAGTATTAGGATAAAGTAAAATACTGAACTGACATCATTATTATTCAAGTTATGGTTATTAGATTTTCATTCGGTTTAACCGTGCCACCAGTATTATAAGGACTTCACAATTATTCTAATCATACTGCCAGTTTTATATATATTCATTTCACCCGTATTATGATCATATTGTCAACATTAGAGTCATATTGCCAAAATGATATTCATATTGCCAACATGATAATGGTATTGGCAGAACTATCATCATATTGCCAGTAATATAATAATATTAACAGTATTATAATCGCCAGATGACTCATCAGCTGGAGCCGACTGTGTCTAGAAAGAGTTTTCTTCCAGTCTAATAAACGTTCCACAGCAGATCCTCCTGGATGATTAGCAGCTTCATCCAGTGTTTCTCCTTCCAACTCTGCTGTCCCAGCATCGCGCCGCACCAGTTCTCCCTGGGACTCCAGCACTGAGACGTTTCAGCTGCGGCGGTCCAGGCCCTGTCCTGGACACACCGGCCCACCAGAGACCACCTGAGAGACCACCAGGATCCATAGTCTTCCTGCTGGGAACCCGGCTAGGGGGAGGAGAGGTCTAGTCACAGCCCTTGGTTGGAGCCAGAACACCGGCGACAAACCCAAGTCTGGTTTACCTCGTCTGGCTACCCCAAACCTAGTACTGACGCATGTTTCTGTATTCTGTATTTTGCACAGCATTTTATTTATTTATTTATGTATTTATTTTTTTGCGCTACCACTGTGGCTGGTACCACTACCACTTGAACACATTTTTGTATTGATGTTGCTACTTATTATTATTATTATTGATTATTACATACTTTGTTATTGATCTTGTATTGATGCTGCTATATGACTGTTGAGGATCCAAGCCTAAGAATTGTACTCTTGCGTACTTGTACGTTAAGATGTAATAAAAGCAACTCTGATTCTGATTCTGATTCTGATTCTGTTTCCGCAATGGAACTAATTAGATAGATGGAGTCAAAATAAATACACAAATTAGTGTAGATTTGAGCTACATTTGAGCTGTATTTGTTTTATCCAAAGAAAAGATGGCAAACATTCACCCATTAACATACGATTTCATACATTACTTTCATTATTAAAGCAAAGTGTGCTCTTTTTCAGCAAAGTGCATCGAAAGCCTTAATACCTCAACATGCTACGTTTTTAGTTGCTAACATGTGACGTACCCTCACATGTTAAGTAGTGTACCCTATCATGCATGTAGCCTTCTGTTCAGAGAAGCAATTGCAACTGAGTACAACAGAACCGTGTAGATTAAAACCCCACTAGAGAAACACTTCATTTCTTTCCCTTGGCCGCTCTCGGAGCCTGTGTGAAGGTTTATTTTAAAGCGGTGCTCTCTGTCCTTTAGCATCAATAAGGGGTCCCGTGTTAGGAACCAGGAGGTACTCACCTTCAACCTAACCCCAAGCCACCGTTTGTTTTGGTGGAGATGTGGAGATCTACATGGACAGAGGTGTGTGATTCACACAGGGTTTACATAGCAAGGGGTGTGTGTGTGTGTGTGGGAGGGGGGTGGGGGGGCGGGTGGCGAGGTTAAACTTAAAGCAGATGTTTGGCAGCGGCCGAAGCGTGTACACGGACACCGGGGTCGGCATTAACCAGATGTCTTCTACCGGGAGGGACCAACGTGTCATTTCCTGTTGGAGCTTACTAAATGCTGCATTCTCCCCCACCCTTCCTCCCCATTAAGAGACCTCACACTGGCAGTCATGGCGGTGGGGGGTCTGTGCTTGTGTTGTTTCAGTAGAATCCCTGCAGATGTCACTGCTGTGGCTTACGGCTCTGTGTGTGTTTTTGTGTGTGTTGGTTGGGGGGGGGTGGGGGGCTTTTAAAGACGCCGTGAAGCCCCCGACAAGCTGTCCTCATTCTGCCCTCTTTCCTTCTTTGGAAATGTGCGCCATCCTTCACTGTTAAGGTCCTACAATGAAGTTGTGTCTGTGTGTGCTGTTTGGAGTCAGTCATAGGTGCACACACGCACACACACACGCATGTACATGCATGCACAGATGTGTATCTAACACATGATTATAATTTGATGATAATTTAAATGTATATTCACATAATTGTATTTGCTAATATTACTGTCTACCTCACAACACAAAGGTGTGTCGAGGTAGATGTGTATAGCTGTGCATTAAATGTACAGTATGTGTATATTGTATTGTACTCTTTTTGTAGCATAGAGTAAGACGGGGGGAATGTTTACTGAATGTCTTTGAGACTAAAACTGGTGAATTTGAAGCTCCACTGTTTGTTGAACACACTGCTCATTTCTCTGGTACTACCACACAGCAAGAATTGGACTATATACAGTAATTAGTTGTCATGGTAACAATTCCACCAAGATTGCAGAGAATTGTTGTACTCTTTGCAGAATTGTCGCCCAGACAACTAATTAAAGTTCCTCTGGGCGCTTTTGGTGTGATAGAAAACACACTTCACTGCCTCTGACCGCCTTGTTCGTCTTTATAGGAACAACTGTGTATTCCAGTTCACAAACCTGCAGGGTTCATATTCAGAAGCAGATGAACCAGCAACAGCTATTGAAATGCTTAAGACTGCATGTCTCTTGATATAGAGTGCTTTGCTAGGAATGGCAACAACAATAACACTAAACAATACTTAGTATTTATCATTACTGACCTGTTCTCATTACAGAAATATCTCATTACAGAAATAAAACAAATATATATGTTTTTTTTTCAACAGATGAAATTCTAATGCACTGAATCAACAGTGGAGTGATATTGTCGAATTGAACTACAAATTATGTTGTCATTTAATTTGAGCATTTATTTACCACATACACAGGCCCAAAGGGTTAGGGTTAGGGTTAGCATACATACAAGCATACACAACTTTCATAATTGAAGAAAATAATGAAAGGCTTCCTGTCTGATGTAATACATACATGTTTATTATTAATAATAACTAATGTTATAAATAAATACATGTTTTCCTGTCCAAGTCATTAACATGTATGTGGGAGTGTGTGTGGAGAATTAGATTTAAGCAGCCTCACCTGGCCCGAGTCAGACTGATTGGACTCTGGGGCTGGGTGAGGCTGCACACCTGTTGCACATTGAGCAATCAATATGCACAGGTTAAACCAGCCATTCCACACACACACACTCAGGAAGATCTACTGCGTGGCAACATGGCGCACAAGGCCATGTATCTGCAAATCTTACAATAAACCAGGGTGGCTTCAACATCACCACCCTGCGTCCTTGTCTGGAGGAGCTCAGTTAAAGTCACCAAAATAGCCCGTCGCTATAAAGCACACCTATAATAGCACCTTTCGTAATAAGCCCTGATAAAATAAAACAAAACATAGTATAAAAATTAATAGATTAAAACATAGCCTGCCATGGCCTTTCTGAAGGCATATGCATACATGGCCATGTGATCCTGTCTCCAAATCTATACAATAACATGTCTCTCAGTGAGGCATTCAACATCACCACCCTGCCCCCTACTGTGATTTAATATGTACCTGTCTCCCTGCCTGATGAGGTTACAGTAACATGTCTCACTGTCTGAAGGCATTAATACATGCAGTACATGTCTTACTCCTTACTGTGATTTAATATGTACCTGTCTCTCTGCTTGATGAGGTTACAGTAACATGTCTCACTGTCTGAAGGCATTAATACATGCAGTACATGTCTTCTCTCTGCTTGATGAGGTTACAGTAACATGTCTCACTGTCTGAAGGCATTAATACACACAGTACATGTCTTACTCCCTAATGTGATTTAATATGTACCTGTCTCCCTGCCTGATGAGGTTACAGTAACATGTCTCACTGTCTGAAGGCATTAATACACACAGTACATGTCTTACTCCCTAATGTGATTTAATATGTACCTGTCTCCCTGACTGATGAGGTTACAGTAACATGTCTCACTGTCTGAAGGTATTAATACACACAGTACATGTCTTACTCCCTAATGTGATTTAATATGTACCTGTCTCCCTGCCTGATGAGGTTACAGTAACATGTCTCACTGTCTGAAGGTATTAATACACGCAGTACATGTCTTACTCCCTAATGTGATTTAATATGTACCTGTCTCCCTGCCTGATGAGGTTACAGTAACATGTCTCACTGACTGAAGGCATTAATACATGCAGTACATGTCTTACTCCCTAATATCATTTAATATGTACTGTTCTCAACCTGCCTGAAGCGATTAAATGCATGTGATTAAATACATATGTGATGTGATTGAATATGCACGTGATGTGATTGAATCCATACGTGTTGTAATTTAATACACATACGTGATGTGATTTAATGTGCACATGTCACAGGAGAGCAATGATGGCTCCCCTCTGGACAAATGCATCCCCAGTGAATCCTCTATCATGATTCTATATCATGCGTTTATACATCATCATCCATCAACTTTAAGGACACATCCAACCGTGATGGATTTTCGTGTGCCGTATCATGCTGGAAGCAAGGCACTAGATGCATAGTCACACATTAATGTCACAAAGAAAGCCATAAAAGCACTCAGCTTGCACACTCTACATGCACACTTTAAATGCCGATTTTATATGCGCCTATCAAGGTATTTTGGATGCCACATGCCGCCTTGTCTACAAATATGCTTTTACTCCCTGCTTTGCTATACAACTATGCAATAAACACACATGCATGCACGCGCTCGCAAACATACACACACATACTGTGTATCTTTATATACACATACATAGTTCATATTGATCTATTATTAGATTACTGATTTTAATTATTGTCTCAGAATGTTAACCAGTGCAGGGGACACTTTTAAAGCTAAATATGACATCCAGTCAATGAATATATAAAAATAGACTCACATATTAATAAGTGTATAATAAATGCATTTGTTTTCACATCTTTGTTGGCAGCCATTTTCAACCTTTCCTACTGTGACATGATGGGAAGGAAACTCAAAATGGCTGATTTGTATTCCTCAACTACTAACTTTACTCTAAAGGTAAGTAAACCCTCATTTGAATAGAGGAACTTGGGCCTAGGAGTTTCAGATATGTGATCTGATCACTCTTGACAGTCGTAAAGGTTTGAAAAAATAAATAAATGGATTATACAGGAGCAAGTGTAAGGGGTGTTGTCAAACATTGACAAAACCCGCATGACACTCTCTCAAGCTATGGTGTGCAGTCGATAGAAAACTACCATTGGCAAACATCCTTGGATTTTACAGATCATTTCCCCCATTTAGCAACTTTGTACGTTTAGTCAAAAATAACCCAGAAAAGGAAATAACCCAGAAATGTTCACCGACACTTCGTGAGACCCAAAACGGTTCCGTTTTCATCTGAAAAAGTGCTTTGGGGGTACACTTTAAACAACCACACTACATGTATAGGTTGTTAGGTTTTTGCTGTAGTTGATGTTTATGGTTTTGTCTGAGTATATTGAGTAAAGGTGACTGACAGCTTTCCACAGCTAGCAACAATTATAAGGGAAAGGATTAATGTTAATTTTGATATGATGGGACGGTATGTGTCGGTAGACAATCATTGGAAAAGTAATGGAACAACAAAAGGGAGAAATGTTGTATCATCTGTCTAATACAGTCAAATATGTAAGTATAAAATGTGCGTTATTAATAAATAAATAGACTGCATTTATACAATGCTTTTCTATCATGGAGCCACTCAAAGCGCTTTACAATAAGTTCATCACATTCACCCATCGATACACCGACGGCGGTGTCAACCATGCAAGGCAACAGCCAGCTGGTCAGGAGCTGTTAGGGTTAGGTGTCTTGCTCCGGGACACCTTGACATTTAGCTAGCAGGAGCCAGGGATCGACCCAGCAACCGCCAGAAGACCTGCTCTACCTCCTTGAGCCACTGTCGCCAAACATTCCTTTAATTTTGTTTACTTGAGATCAACATTTTTTTATGAAGATTTGAAAACAGAATAAATCCAATGTTATTCATATCCGCATAAACCCTGTCTTTGGTGTCAACGACGGGTTTATAGTCCTACTCCGTGAAGGTAGGAGCGACTCAACTTAACCCTTAGCCATCAGCAGCGGCCCGGCGATAATAAACCACCCAAATGCATACAGTAGTAGTCGTCACCGATGGTGGTTGTTTCACGTCACACTGTATCACGTACATTGGGTCGCAGCATGAAGGATGACGGTGACTGTGGGAATTCATCAGCTTCGCGACGTCATGGTGAGCACAGCGGCCTCCTGGATGACCTGCTCTCACACATAAATAATACCCCCATCAACACAGAGTGGCCCGCCATTTTACTGTGAGGAGGAGAGGTGGGGGGGGGGGGGGGGGGGGGGCAAAAACGGTGGATATGACAGTTGAAGGACAGACACACATAGCCTACTCTAAAGAGATGCACACACACATGCACACAGATAGACAAATAGATACACACACACCACACATGCACACACCAACATTTATTTTGTGGAGCCATCTGCCCAGAGCTTTTAAATCCACTTTATTGGAAAAACAAGCGGCTGGAGGACGTGGAGTGTTACTGTCTACGAGGCAGAGAGGTGGGGCAGAGATGATAAACATGCAGGTGAAACAAACAGATCCAATATCAAGAGAAAACATGGAGCTAAATCATGCATTCAAATCAAACTGATCAAATATCAAGATAAAACATGCAGCTCAATAATGCATCCATAATGAACAGATCCAATATCAAGATAAAACATGCAGCTTTATCAGAGCAACTCAGGTACTAAAATGATGTGTTATGTGGAGGGTAAGTTCTTTACTGTACCTGTGAAGGGTCAACCAGTATCCAAACATTCATCTGAGTAGCTCTTCTATTACAGTCATTAAGGCAATTTCAAGCAGCCTTTTAAAGCTCCTCAGTAACATGTGACCGGATGACCCTGACCAGGTGATCCAGCTTATCCTTGTTTTTCATTATCACAGCTACAATAAGCATACCATAATAACCCATTCAATCAGAACCATTTTGGTTCAACAACAACAATAACAACAACAGCAACAGTCATTCAAAGTGATTCAAACTGAGATCAGTGAGTTAGTGAAGCATACTTTGTGACACACACAAACATGCACACGCATACACACGTCACACACACACACACACACACTCTAACACATACACACACACAACACACAAAAAGCAGAAGGTTTATCATCCATCCATTGTGGAAATGTCAGCTTCCCCTCGGTAGGGGCTGATAAGTGTTCTCCTTGTCTGTCTGTCAGGATCCATCCTGATTCGCTCTCCACCCCCGCGCCCAATTTAGCCGCCATGGGAATCTATCACAGAGCGATGTTATCTGCAAGAAGCCCACTTCTCTCCCACCCACCTGTCTCCCCTCCTACTCCTCCTCCTCCTCCTCACCTCCTCCTCCTCCTCCTCTTCCCATGTTCTCCCCTGCTTATCTTATTATTCCTGTCTTCCTTTACTCCTCCTCCTCCTCCTCCTCTTCCTCCTCCTCCCCCTCCATCATTCATGGCCATGCAGCTCTCTCTTTCTTGCAGGCACCTCAGAGGCTAATAAAGTAGAGGAACAAGCTAACTTTGCATATCATATGCTCGGCTGACGAGATGAGCGAGGCAGAGGAACAATCACCTCGCTCTCTCATATTAAGTCTTCAGGGAGCGTGATGGATGAGTTGTGTTTAGCTTCAGCAAACTTTTGAGACGTTTCCTCTGATATGACTTGATTAATGACCGGCACGGGATGCACAACAAGAACAAGAAGAACAAGAAGAACAAGAAGAACAAGAAGAACAAGAAGAACAAGAAGAACAAGAAGAACAAGAAGAACAAGAAGAACAAGAAGAACAAGAAGAACAAGAAGAACAGCTTTGGGAGGGGATTCGTCCTTCACAGAGGCTCGCGGAGAGAACATTCGCTGTTGGAGCTGTCAATCCAAACGGCCGGTATCAGAGGCCAAGCATGTTGAGTTGATTTATGTATGATCCACCCGAGTGTGTCAGCTCTCTCACACATACACACACACACACACACACACACACACACACACACATGCATGCATTGTAGAGGATCTGCAGGGTTAGAATATCATGTCATCATCACTGTAAAACAAAAATCAGAACAGGGAGAATTGCTGTTCGGGATTGGCTGATCGATTAAAAGCTGGCATTTGATTGGCTGGGCTCCAGAGACTAGAGTGGATGCGCTCTGTGAAATGCACACACAGGAATACAAATAAGCTCTTAGCTACACATTATATTGTTGAAACAGTGTGTGTTTGTGTCGAGCCCAACTATTAGAAACAGTATTGAGAAAGTCGCCAGCTGCTTCATTAATTGTTTCTAATCATAGTAATTGATTAACTAATCAAAGTGATTGATTGTCTCTATATTTCATTATGACAGTGATATCCGAGCCGACATTTTTTACAATCTCATACACTTGCAGTAAACTATATCTACAAGCTAGTAACAAAACACATTTAAAACCATAATTTGTTTTTGGAGCTTGCAAAAGACTCGCGGCCCATCTGTGATTCTGGCTGGGGATTATACATTGCAGGTGTGAATTACTATAAAATATAGATATGAACAACACAATCGCTCTGGTTGTTGTTGAATTGGATTTGATGTTGAACTTAAAACACACTTTACTGAGATACATGATGTCTTTAGTTCTCAGATGGAAGTATTATGCTAACAAAAATCTTTTCTCTAGCTACACTTTGGATGAAAGCCTTAGGATAAATGACTAAATGTTAATATTAAACATTACTATATAATTATATTTGTTTTATGTAACTTCTACATCATTTTAATTGGTTGTTTGTAGAAAATATTATGTTAAAACCTTCATTACATTCAGTACACTCTGGGCCTTCGTGTATTACACTTGTTTAAGAGTATTCAGCCAATCACAGACCAAACCCCATGTGTCACCTCTACCTATCCACCAATCACAAGTGTCCTTCTCATAGTCATCGGTTGGCCTCAAACCAACCAAAGACCTGCCTTTCTCGCATTTTTCCAACTTCCATTTTGCCACTATGTCTATCTCCATGACATTACCACAATCCTGGCATGCCTCAAAGTCATGTTTTTTAAATCCAACCCTCCAATGCTCCCTATAAATATTT